>JAZHYW010043610.1:0-12175 GCA_037355805.1 Ixodes ricinus | reverse complement strand
CGAAAAGCCTTTTTGGGGGCTGCTTAAAAGTATTGTTTAGAATGCGAAATAACGACAAGCCGAAAAACTAATTAGCAATATTATACGACCAGGTTTCTTTTAGAGTGGAGCATATGAAATACTAGTTTGAGAAGTAAAGCTAGGGTGCTTTTTATGGATAACACACAGACTGAAACTTGTTCACACGATATTTTCGTACAAAAAAACACCTATTACGTAATAAATTGGACGTGGTTTGTTTTTTGCTACGTGTAGCTAAGGATATTGGTGTAAGTATGTGTATATGTTGGACATATAAAAAGACTGGAAATGTCGGTGACTGTGTCTTTTTCCAACCTAGTGTTGGAAATTTGATCTGTCGTTCCTGCGTTATATGGCAAGCTTGTAAATGTTTGTAAAAATGCTCAATCGAACGAGTTTTCAACTGGCAACATATGACTGTCGATAAGGGCAAGAAGAAAAAACAACGCCCATTTAAGTATATTTATTTCAACTCTAAATATATGCGAAGTTATGGTTGACTGGAAATTCAGTTCGAATAAACATATTTGAAGCCATTTTATTCTAACTCGAGATCGGAGTAGAAAAGAGGAATGTTTCAGCAGAAGAAAAAATAAACAGTCAAGGACACGTGTCCTCGACTGTTAATTTTTCTTCTACTTTGAAACTTTCCTCTTTTTCTGCCTCAGTCTCGGGTTAAGAACAACCGGGTTAACACCACCAGCTCGCCTGCGCACTCACTGCATTATCATATTTGAAAGATGCGTAATCCGAGCACGCATAACAGAAGTGGCTCTATCAATTTTGTGACCTGTGATATGGGTACCTATTATGAACTGGACAAAAATAGGACACGAAGGTTATTCTCAGTCATCCTTGTTAATTTGGGTCCTGGGCTTGATACAGCAGCAAGAAGCAACATAGGTTGGGAACCGCTAGAGCGAATATCCAAGATATACAAGAAATACGTTTTTTGTGCCTTTGGAAATCTTGAATTGACCTCATTTAGCCAGCAGAGGTCATTCGTTCCAATCTTCTAAAGGAGGAGAAGGCGTTGCTGAGGTGAATGTTCTTATTACGTTGCCCTCGACAACCGAAGGTTACACGTCGGCAAAGAATCCAATACTGCCCCGCCTATGTGCCCCTCTAATTGTTGGCACGCTAAGTCACGAAGACAATATGGGATCCCGAAGACACAAAAAAGCAACAAAAATTTCTCCCCACTTCCTCGAAAGAAAAAAGTGAGAATGAGCTTGTTGTTTAGCTGTTGGTCAGTTACTGAAGAAAGGTTATTTTTTGCAGAGTGAAGAATTCGTGCTATGGATTGCATCTTTCATTAGTAGGCCCTTTATTGTCATGCTTTTTTATCCTGTAATACTTCTCCTTTCTTTTTTTTCTTTCAAATAAATAAACGGCAATAGGTTATATTACTTATAAGGTTGATATTCTTTATTGCAGGGAATTTATGTTTTTCTACATTTTCTGTCTAAAACCAGATGAAAGTTGAACCGCCTTTTTCCTCCATCGTCTCCAATAAAGACGTCTCATTCTTAAAGAGGGCGTTTTTGCTGGAGACCTATTTTTTTTAAATTGTAACAAAAACGCGTGTAGCATTTCTGGGAATTTTTTTTTTTTTAAATTTGCATCGCGTTCGCTCGAAGTGGTGAGTTGGACTCTAGCACACATTCAGGTAAGATAAAGAGAACATTTGATGTATTTTTAACATAATAGTGAAAGTAGTTAAACGTTTTAGCGAATTTTTTCTTGTTAATAACGTCCTTGGTTTGAATCCAATGGAAAACCGAAACGACAAAGGCGTGCAACAACCACGCGCGATCTTTATAATTGAAGAAATTACTACCCAGTCCTGAAGATGTAGATGCCCCACCGGATTTGGCGGGTGTTCCAAGCAAAGCATCACGCTCTTGAAAGAATATAAAAAGGCGTTACGTGACTGTTCATTCAGTCCTGCCACCGTAATTCTTTGTCGTCATTACCCGAAGCTCTAGAACAAGGGACTTACAGCATATTTGGCTAAAGGGCCGGATCGGGGATCTATATCTGTCTCGTGAACCGGAAAATATAAATTAGAAAGAAAAGTAAATAAATATTACTTGTTTAGCATTTAAATGTAAAAAAAAAAAGAAGAATCGGAGATAGAGCAAACACATATACCTTATTTTGAAATTCAATATTTAGCTATTTTATTATTTCACACAATGATTGGGACCTTGAAAACTCAGCAGGCATAAATCAAAGCGCATATGAACTTTGTCATTTTCACCGAGGGCAGATGACTAATGTAAGGAATAAACCTGAGGCCGAAAATACGCAATATATTGGAAAGAGGACATTGAGCACAATATACATTGGAACTTAAAGGAATGTTAACATACGTAATTACCTAGAGATGCAAAATGGGGACTAGCATGGTGATGCAGGAGCGATAGGACACACCTTACAATAAGCAAATTTCTCTCTCTTTTTATGTTGTTATTGTATTTTTGTTTACATGGTTGATGCGCGTTGCGACGCCGTTTTTTTACGCGTGCCTATTTTTTCGCGGGTCGGGGCTCCTGGAAGCGGGCCGCGGGTCTGGCTTCATTGGAAGTACCACGGCCAGCCACGGGCCAGTCGGAAGACCTTCGCGGGTCGGATTTGGTCCGTGGGACGGGGTTTGAAGATCCTGTACTAGACCAAAGCCATCACTGGACACTCGGGTTCTCCACTAATAGGCACGCCCTTCGAGGCAGCATTTGTCCTTTTCGTCCCTTTGCAGTACCGCTTTGAAGCCCGTCATTACTGAACATACTTTAATCCTGTACATTTTATGAACTTTGCTACCCACCCTTTGTATGGCCGCCTGGCCAATGTGGGTATTGAAATGAATAAGTAAATATTTAAACTGTCGCACGCTCGTGTCAAAGAAACCGTGAAACAAAACCTGCTGTCGTACACCATGATCATTCTGTCTAGTGAGATTTGCACATTAAGTAATGCGTCACTGCCTTGTTACCGCAGCAAACATCTTCCAGCCATCACAGATTGGTGCATTTTATATTAAGGAAGCACAGGTAAATAAAGTGTTGTCTTCCATAGCGTTAGTTTGAAGAGTTTCCTTACTGTATTCTTTTTTTAAACTATGGGCGTTTTTGGGCTCAGGTTCATCTCAGAATTGTTTCAAGGACATTATCCTTAGCGAAGTTACGTCAACGTCGGTATGGGTGTGTATCCAGCAATCAGCCTTCCTTCATTTTGTAATAAGCTTCATGGCTTGACAATATTGAAATAAAAAAGCATCCCCAAGAAAATTTAAAAAAATAACATAATATAAGCGGCAAGTTATTCGGAGTCTGATTGTGGCCATGTCCAATAAGAGGAGGTATCAGAGAAGACAGAACAAAGTAAAAGGTCTTTTTTTTTCTAAAACAATGTAAGCTCTCCTGCCTAGAATGAACAAAATAGGGTAAATTATTTATTCTTTGGCGGAAATCTTGGGCAATATTTTTAGGACCAGACGTCGCAGCCGTACCGAGCTAGGATGCATTCCAGGCGCTGTGCGTTGCAGCTGGAGCGATATACGTGTTACTCTTAGACGCAGATGCATGACTTTGCCATCCTCTTCCAAAACCTCTTTCTTTATCGTTGTAATTTTTTCCAAAAAACACCGTGCAAGTTGTCCACGCAGTTTAGCTAAGAGGGGGTCATCATCTTCTAGCCCGATTTGTTTTACCATCCGATTTTTAAGAAAAGTTGTGAAGGTTTTCGTGATGCGAATGGAAGATTAGCATAACAAGAGTGATCTTTGTGAGATACTTTCAACGCGAAAATAATATACTTCATCTGAAATGGCCTCCATCGCCCAAGACACTTATTTGAAAGCTCAAACAGTGGATTGGTGTAGTTGACTGAGTTTGAAAGTTGCTTCTCAAAGTACGACGCCAGCCCGGAGTATCTTTATAATATTTCGAAGGCACGCGACACCTTTCTCGACCGCCCGCCTTGTAAAACTATATTTTTATCTTTTTTGCAAAGTTAAATATGTTATTATTTTAAACATGGTATATAATAGGGGATTGAGTCACAGAAGAGCACATTATAAAGTTGTATACTACATCTTTCTAGATTGTTCAGTTATCGAATAAAAAATGTGGCACTTAAGGAAGAAAAAGGAGCGGGCTTAAATAAGCACGAAAAAAATTATAACGAATAGTCAAGACCGAACAAAACAATTAAACACGTGATAAACAAAGAAGGAACGAAAACAGCTGAGATTTTATTAATAGACTTGTTGGTTGAGATAGCCACAAAGACGACAGCTCTAAAACAGTAGCCGAAAAAAAAAACACGTAATCGTGACGCTGCATAAAAATTCACCTTTGGCGAAACAAACACAAACAACACGAAAACACTTGCCTATAAACCAAAATCGCGTACTACAAAGTAAGCAGAAATTATATAGTCTAATAGGGGCGCTAAAAAAACAATAACAAAACCAAATAGATAATGGCGTAGAGTGTTTCTCATAACAAAGTCGGGTTAGGCAGAACAAAATAGGTCAAACTATAATAAAAAAATTAAGACCCTAAGAATCTCTTCGCTTTCCTACTAAGAGAGAAAAAAGGCTGGCTAATAAACTTAGAAAAACGAAGTTTGGGTAGGTTTTTATATTTTTGCAAAGCTTACGCCAAGACAATTGAGCGGGAAAAAATGATTTAAAACAACGTAAACGTTAAACTAGAAATGAAAACAAAAGAAACCTAAGCAAGAAGTAAGTAAACAAGGTTAATAAACAAGCGGACTGGTTAATCTTACGCATGATTTTCACCGGAGACTACGGACGAAATTGAGACACGTGTTTTTGCCTCTTGTCCTCTTTGTTGTCTTCTGTTAAAACCATGTGTAACATGTAAGTGTCCTTTCTGTCTATTATCCATCCGGAAAAAGTAAATTTGTTTGACATATAAATTGGACCGGCACCACCTTTCCACTGATCTGGTGTTCTCTTTTCATTCATGACCGGCTGGTGCTATATCAAAGTCGCTCGACGAATGGACACCTACGAACGTTACGTTACATCCACTCAGGCCTAACCACCGGGGTAACATTGCAAATTACTTCCGATCCTTCTTATGCCGGACTACACCCATAGCCACGTAAGAACGAAAATGGCGGAAGCTGCCTTGTTCGATTCGTCACGGGTAACAATACGCCTCGCAAGTGGGCTCATTTTCGTCTTCTGCGCATGAGAAAGGAAGTAGCGGTGACGTCAGAACGCCGAGCCCTGATTGGCTGATCGCGGTCCCCTATCTGAGCGTCGTCTGCTCCTTTGCAACAACGTCTGCTCGCAACGTCGTCTGCGTCTGTCTTACCTTTCCTGCGACTTTCGGAAGTGCAGGTCTTTACGAGCGAGCTCGACTTCGCCTTTCAGAGAAGGCAGACGAAATAACTCGAGCGGTTCGTTGTTTTTGTCGAACAACTAGCAGACGCGCATCAAGGAGGGAAGTCAAAGTACTCACTGGCGAGGTGTCCCGAGACGCCGAGGTTTGTTTGCTAAGAACCGAGAGTGAGCGTGTTAGTGTCCGCAAGTTCCCTCCCAAATACTTTTTCCCCCTTTCGTGTGCGGCAAGACTCCTCATTCTTTAACGGCGTCGGCGGGTTGGCGCAGTTAACGTCGTCTGCTTTACGTCTGCTAGTCAAAGCGATGGCTCCTTTACCTTTCCTGCGTCTGTCGGATATTCACCGCTTTTTCACCGGCGAGAGTCACCGTTGCCTCGGAAAACAAGGAGATGACAAGAGGAAGAGATTGACCTCTTAATCTAAAATTGAGGTCAGTGATCACAGTATAATACGGGAAGGGTTCACAAGGGTCGCGCGGGCACATTCCATTCAGCACGCCAGCCGGTCGTGGGCAGACGGTCACCGAGTCGGAGTGGCTGCTAGGCCTATCTGCCGAGTTCGCTTGGTCGGTGTCGGTGGAATCGTGGCCGTTGGAGCTTTTCCCGGGTGTTTGTGGATCCAGCGTTCTTGTTCGTCGTGGTCTGGTTCAAGTACTTTTACTTTTTTCTTGCTGCTTGAAGTCGGGACGCGAGAGAAGCGCACGTAGAAAAATAAACGTCCGTTGGTCGTCGCGACCGCGACGCTGTCGGCCATGCTGATTTGATCGTAACAAGTGCGTAGCTTCGGAGCTGTCGTAGGATTTTGTCGTAACCTGCGCAAAACTTACGAAAATTTCGGTTCGTGAATACGAATTTGTTTTTAAGTTTTGTCTTGCGCATATTTTTGGCGTAAGATAGTTTCGTGAATCTGGCCTCTCCACTTGCAAAAGTCGCAGGAAAGGTAAGACAGACGCAGACGACGTTGCGAGCAGACGACGTTGCAGAGGAGCAGACGACGCTCAGATAGGGGACCGCGATCAGCCAATCAGGGCTCGGCGTTCTGACGTCACCGCTACCCCCTGCGCGAGAAGCAGACGAACTTGCCCTCCGCATAGAAGATAATATACTTGGATTGAGATGTCGTCCGCCCTTCTGCAATTTGTTCGCTTAACGGGGGGCCCTATTAATGCCCATTATAGAGTCACTTAATCTAGTGATTGAACGATTACTGTGTTGCCAACTCAATACCTAGCTTTTACATATTTTCTTAGTGTTCGCAACATTGAGCTATCATACGGTACCTACTTCGTTCAGACGAAAATCAAGTTCAACTAACGCTTCTATGAGATGAAACCAAATAAAGATTTGCAAAAGTGCTTCGTCACGACGCTCGTCTTTCAGCGTTCAAAACCAACCACACAAAAATAATCCGCCATGATACTGCTCTTTTTCGTGTGCGATTGATTTAGGCACAGGTAGCAAACACGTAGGGAAGACGAAGGCAGTGATTATTTAGTATCGGCACCAGGTGATTGGCTCTATCAGATTCTTCTGTCGGCTGTGCTAGGACTCAGCGTGAAACCGTGTATAGTTGCATTTTTATTTGGTTCCCATAATGCAGATATTTTTTTTTGTGTGTGTAACGACTCTTTACCGTAATATTACCACTCACATTAGTTAAAACGATTGTGGGTAATTCGCGTAAACAAGCGTGCGTTTATATTTCACCAATAAAGCCCAAAGTGTCCCTGTTATCCAAAAACGAAGGCAAGCAGGCTGGTCTTGATTGACTTACTCTACAGAGGGTGTGGTGTTACTCGAAATCTAGCAAAGCCATTTTAGTCAGGCCTTTGCGAGGATATCACTCCGCGAATAAATCTCTCCCTTTTTCACCTTGAACGTGAAGGGTGGGGGACGGGCATGGGAAGCAACAACGACAGCATGCTATCTGTAAAATACAAAATAAACGAAAGTAAAAATTTATGGGTTTTTGTGTAATGTACACAGCCTATTTCCCAGCGACCAGTTTATTGCAGCAATAAATGGATCATGCACGCGTAATATACTCTTAAAAGGTTACTCCGCAAAACGGAAGGTACTTCCTATTTTTTCATTAGGTGCGGTGCTTACCTGAAAAGACTGTTTTCGAAGCAGTTTAAAAATTGCGTGTAGTATTGATAAATACCATACGTCACGAAACTACATATCTGTTTGCAATTATATGATTCTGAACAAACTGTGAGGCGTAAAACAAATATTGCATTTAATACTAACACAATACTTGCTCTGCTTTTTGTGTGAACCATTGTTGTCTCCATCATATTAACTTGATCGAAAATGTCACGCGAAATATGAAATGAGCCACGCGCAAACACTGAAATTGCTTTAAAGAGGCTGTGATACGTAATTATCTATACAAAAAAAAAAAATGAAAGCCGTTTACAACTTCCTGTGACGCCGAATTGGAGCGCAGCTCTTAAGGAAGAGGAGGGGGACTGCAGACGAGGAGGAGGAGGCGAGGGGAGGAGATTGAAGGATGAGGAGAAGGTGAAGGAGAAAGAGGGGTGGAGGAGGAGGATGAGGGAGGAGGGGAAAAGGAGTAGCGGGCAGGATCACGAGGGAGGAGGAGAGGAAGGGGTATACTCCTCCCCTCAGTACCCTCAGGTCACGTGACCTGGGGGGTCACATGACGTGGGGGTCACTTGGCCTGGGGGGGTCACGTGACATGGGGGTTACGTGACCTGGGGGGTCACGTGACCTTGGAGGGTCACGTGACCTGACGGCTACGCCGACGGCGCCGGCGACGCCGCTCAAGCCGGAAACGGGCACCTAAGAGCTGTGCTCTATAAAAATATTTTCTAAATCCAAACGTGATAGACTATTGTACATATAGCTGTCAGACAGCCGGGTACCTACAGTGTTCAAAACAAATTTATCTTATCTGCCTTTTAGAGGGGGCGCACCTCGGAGCCCCTTAAGAATACATGAGGTTTTTCGCCATCTTCGAACAATTGTCACATAACAATGGCTGCGCCGATCTTCTTGCAAATTCCGGCTTTAAAGACATTGGAGGCATTTTTGAGACATTAAATGGAACAAATGTTTTATTACAAATTGAAATATGTTCTTAAGAAAATAATTGAGAAATGGTCAAACTGGGCTAATTCGGCACTTATGCGTCTCGGAGCAAATTTACAAAATTATCTAAACGCAAACAGATAAAGTGTAATATTGCTCGTCTTCTAAATTTAATTAGGAATCGAGTAATATCAAAATTGTTCATGTAAATCGATCTGTTCCGTAACTACAGCGAATTAAAAGAACCAAGGTGTCTGTTCTTGTTTTTCATAGTTTTAAGGTATCTCTCTCCCGTGAGGTGGCGCTCGCTGTCCACGAACTCGTCTGTTCGGCGATAGGCACTGTGCAACTTAGCAAGGTGCTCTTCCGCGCCACGTATCCTGTTTCATTCTGCACGCCGGGGCGTCAGTGTGCGAGTCTCACTTTCCTAGTTCTTTGGTGGATAGGTCTCCGTGTGGTGTTGGTTCAACGCAACCAGCGCTTCGCGTTTGGTGCGTCCGAATTTGTGTCGCTCGGAGGTGTGTGCGTTCGCCTCTGGTGTCATGGGTCGAAAGTAGAGCACAGCACGGGCCGGAATTTTTAGGCCCGGCCCGAGCCCGACAAAATATTTAAACATAAACCCGAGCACGTTAAAAAAAATTAAATATGATTCTGAGTCCGGCCCGAGTCTGACAGATTATAAACATGAGCCCGGAAATGTTTGCAGGCTTCAATATAAAAACTGTCTAAGCATAAAGCATGCGCTCTCCCACCGTGCTACGTTTTCATTTATCCATTTAAAAGCTTTACAGGTGCAAGACGTCTTTTTTGCTTTTTATATCTTTAACGGCGCCGTGGCGGCTTTCCACTTCGCATGTTTGTTTTCATTGACCCTAAGAAATCAATGAGCACACTTTTTGTTATCAACAATTTAGAATTTGCGGCACACGACTGCCCGAGCCGGCTCAAAAAAATGTTTCGTTCCAGCCCGAGCTCGGCCCTGGCATGACAAAAATACGTGCTACCCGGCCGGAGCCCGGCCCGCGGTCCGGGCTTAGGCTGACGCGGGCCCGTGCAGTGTCTAGTCAAAAGCAAGCTCTTTATGGCGAAGCGAAAGCTTCCTGAAGTCCCACATTGAGAGTGCTCGTAGGCAACCGTCTGTGGAAGATTCGCACGTTGAGGTTTCTGGTGAGGATCGAGACATCGTGTTCCTTTAACTATTGTTTGAAGTTATCGTTCAATGAGAAGCCCTAAAAAATATAAATGCAGTTGGTATAGACATCAAGATCTGATCACAAATGCGGTTTGACTTCGTTTAATTCACGTGTATATACACAAGTGTAGCAAAAAATGAGTTGTTTGTGCGTACATGTTTAAAAAAAGGTGTTTGTTATTTGACATGGGCCGTTGGGAGAAGGATGTGTTCCAAATTTTTCTTCGCGGGCGCAAATACACCTGACGCAACAAGCAGTCACGATTTCGTCGTCCCAGTGGTGAGCGGGTGATTTCTTGCTTGAGCAAATAATGCCATTTGCCGAACCAAGTTCTGTGGCATATGGATCTAACACACGTATTTTACCAACCGACGGTCGTGCGTCTTCAATACTATTTCCAATTGTCACTGCACACCTTGGACACAGTTTAGGGGAGCAACACATATTTACATCGCCGCCCGAGGTCTTCAGCGAACATGTAGTACTGAGCAAAATAGAATGCTAACCTAACTCTCAATCGCTCGCTGCAAAGTACAATTTCGAAAAGGAGGTACTGTACGTTAAAAACCCAAGCTATGTGAAACGAGCGTCAAAAAAAGGGGACCGACATTTTTATTCCTACCTCCGTACAGATGCGAGCACCACCCACTGCATCACACAGCGCAGAGGCTGGACTCGGCCACCGCGCGTATTATCACTGACGTCCGATGCAGTGCACACTGATCTGACTGTCCCACAGACATGCCAAGCGCGCGCGAGGGAGGGAGAAACTTCCTCCGCCGGGAAAACACGACATGTTTTGGGGATCTATTTCACGCAGCGGATAACGCGGGCCTTTTCACACTTCGATACTGGCGCCATCTAGAAGCCCCGTGTTCAACCACGTAACGAGCCGCAGTAACGGCCGTTACCTTGTTACCTCTTAAGTAACGGCCGCCTAAGTGAGCACTCGAACAATTTGTATTGCGAGGAAGTCGCTAGAACGAGCTCAGCGCATTCAGTGGGCTAGCTCTGCACTGTTTCGTGAAATGATAGCCTTTGTGGAAGAAAACAAACTTGTTCAAGTAGCAGCCGGTTTAAATGTACGTGTGATACAACACAGCTTACAGTAACCACAACTGCAGCGAATGACGCGAAAGAGTATGCTGGAAACCTATAACCTTTATAGTGTTGCCTTAAGTACTCTAAAAAGGTGACATTGACGAACCTGGAAGGCTTGAGACTCCCTTCTAAAAACATTACTTTTATCAAAAAGTTATTTTCTTTGCGTTTGTTACACCCTGTATGCAGTCTGATGCGCGCCGAAAATTGACACGTAACATTATTTCGGTTTTAGTTTGAAGAAAAAAAAAAAGGATACTTCATGCTCGGGAGAAAATGGATAAAATCACACTTCTAAACTATAACAAAATAAGACCAAATATTTGCGGCACATCATTCCTCATTGTGACAAACGCTGTGTCATAGCAGCCGCACGGCACCACCACATATCTTCACTATATGAATATCACGGTGATAAATAAAAAAAAATGCCGCAAACAGAAATTAAAGGCAGAAAAATCAGAAACAAATACGAAGTCAGATTTTTACCAAACACAAGCAAAATAAACTCCAAATACAAAATGTGCACCAAAAAAAAAATAGAAACCTTGACGTGAGAGTTTTTAGTTCGACAATTAACCTGTTCGTGTCTTGAAAGTTACCATTCCTTCTAATATTAAAGAGGTCATTACGGAGTTATTTTTGACAAGACAAATAGCCTGCTGTTTACTAATACTGCTATTCTATGTTGTGTTAATTAGGGCTATGTTTTGTTAAAATCAGGGTAATTAATTTTATTTAAAAGTTGCTACACTGAGGACGTAATACCGGGAAGGTATTCGTTTCTTTCGCCTCAACTCTCCCCTGACTTCCTCAATGGGTAATAAAAATAGGGAGATGTCGGAAAGAGCCGGGTTTCTCTATTCAAAGCGGCAAACAAGCCCCGGTGCAAACAACCTTCAGGGAACCCGCAAACATTGACGAGCAACGTGCTCAGCGCGGGAACGTAGCAAACAGGCGGAGGCCCTCTCGGGAACTAGGAGTACGGTTGCGAGGGAAAAGCTCGCGCAGGAGCAACACCAACCACAGCGGACATACTTCCAGCCGACGATTGCCGCCGTCTTCGCTCCATTCGGTCTTCATTTTTTTTTTTTCATTCTCCCGTCAGCCCGCAGACGAAACAACGCAGTCGAAGTAAGAGGAAGAGAAGCAGCGATCGAAGACCTCACTGAGGAGGGCGATTCGGACCGGAAGGCATTCGATGTTGATTCCCCGACAACAACCCGACCGCTCATTTGCCGAACGACCGCGGATCGAAAACCGCGTGGCAAATTGCGACGCCGAAACTTCAGCGTAGAACATCATGGACATCTGAAGTCCTTGTCCGCACTGGCGCGCATCGAATAAGTTTCGTATTTTGTATTTTTATTTATCCCCATTTTCCTTCGTTGCCTGATTCTTTCTTCAATTCGTTTGAGTCAAGCG
>JAZHYW010043608.1:0-76871 GCA_037355805.1 Ixodes ricinus | reverse complement strand
CTGTATGATAGCTCAGAACAATTTGGAATATCTTCGAATGTGCGTCCACTGCAAAATCGTATAGCTTCGATTGTTTAGCACACCTGACAGGAGACAATAAAGTTCTTCCCACCTGTCACGCGTTGCATCTTTTGTAATATAAATCGAGTTTTTAAACATATTATTAATGTTTGTTACCCAGCATGTTTCTACCATACTCTTAATATGAGTTATTTAAAGGATAAAAAAAAACTAAATATGAAAAAAAGAAAAAAAATGAAAGCCGTTTACAACTCCCTGTAACGCCGAATTAGAGCGCAGCTCTTGAGGAGGAGGAAGGCACCGGGGGGGAGGTCACGTGACCTCGGGGGGGGGGGTGTCACGTGGCCTGGGCGTCACGTGACCTCGAGGGTGGGGCGAAGAAAATTTTCCGCTATATTTAGCAGGGAAAATTTTCCGCTAGATTTAGCGAGGAACATTTTCCGCTAAATTTGGCTGATAAAATTTTCCGCTAGATTTAGCGGGGAAAGTTTTCCGCTGATTAGCGGAGAAACTTCGCTAGATTTAGCGGGAAAATCTTTCCGCTAAATTTAGTGGGAAAAATTTTCCGCTAAATTTAACGGGAAATTTACCCATCATGCACCACGCGGTTACGCCGACGGCGACGGCGACGGTGACGGCGACGCCGACGCCGCTCAAGCCGGAAACGGGCGCCTAAGAGCTGCGCTCTAAAAGAAACGTTTCTCTGGACAGTTTAGGCCGCATCTCCTATCTGTTGTGAATGCAGTTTACAAGGGCATTCAGTAGCGGTACATAAAGCTGGAGGACCTCGATATTAAGCTGTTCGATACGAAGTCGCAGCACAGGTGTTTTGGGCTTAAGGTTGCAGATCGTCCTACTAAAACTCATAGGCGACAACGACCAGAACTGATGGCTCAGTTGAACGGACAATAGAAAAGGAACCATCCGTGCTTACAAACAAAGGCACTGACATCAAGGAGGTTGCAAGTGGTAGGGCTTTTGACGATCCCACCCCATCACCCACCAAACCCCGAACCATTTCGTTTCGGGGGCATTAGGAAGGCCTTCACAATCACAACAGTGATTTTAACGTCCTTTGCAAACTCTTGCGCTCTTCATGTCAGCTGTCGTCGAAATGGTCGTTTCCGGTTCGTCAAGCGCAAAAAACAAGCTATCTGACCCCCTATGGGGAAGGTCCGCTGTCCACATAGATCGAGGTGGCCACGCTGACCCGGACTAACAGCCGCAAACAAAACCACTAAACCTCGAAGAGCCGCCTGGAGGAAAGCCAGAAAAGGGGGGGGGGGGGGTTCAAATTTTTCGAAGAGCAATATATGAAACCTGAGCTACTTTAGATAGATCTAACCAGGTCAAGAGAAGTTCAACTGTACGTATGGTAGCTTGAGCACCAAGCGTACCGTACATCAAACCGCAACCTGCAGTCTTTCAATTCCGAAACGCGTGCATTTTCTGGATGATAATGAAATTAAATGCAAAGGTGCAAGCGAGCTGCACAGGAATGACGAAAATGATTCCTGGAGAAGGTGAACAAGGGGAGCAAATCTCCCAACACCTAGCTGTGTTGGAGATTTGTGTTTTTCCTTTGTCCCCCTTGTTCCCCTTCTCAACGGATTATTTTCGTCATTCTTTTTTCTTCTAAAGGAAGTGCTTGTGTGGCCGGGAAAAGAGGCGGGAAGGGGGGGGCAGGTGTTAGGTTTACTAGGGAGCTGCGAGCCGCACTTTAACATGCAAAGTGCCGCAGCTTGGCAACCCCTGGCATAAATTGTCCACAGAGTGTAGGTGGATTATGTCATTGCCGTCGTTTTGCTTTTTTTTTCAGAACTTTGGAAATAAACCCTCCTGGCTTGCTAATCCAGTGAGAAATACAGACACACACGCACGCACACATATGCACGCACGCACGCACTTGCACACACACAGACGCACGCACGCACGCACACACACACACACACACACACACACACACACACACACACACACACACACACACACACACACACACACACACACACACACACACACACACACACACACACACACACACACACACACACACACACACACACACACACACACACTGTAATTTTTCCACCTAAAGCTTATGGCACCTCTCTTCCTGGTTAAGGGGTGACATAAGGAAAATAAACCCTGATCACTATTTCATACGGAAGTCCTTTTCGTAAACTCATCAGGCAAGCTGGCTCCTCTCGTGGAGCCCATTTTCGCTGTGCTGAATAAGTTCGCAGGACGAAAAACAAGTAATTGATCACTTGTGGCTTATTACAAAAATAATATAGGGATGTGCGAGTACCGAATAATTGTAATCAAATCAAATATCGATTTGAATCAATGAAACGAGCCGAATAGATTAAATACTAAATTTATTTTACGTGAGATCAAATGTTTACCAATTCTCGTGCGAAAATAGCAGCCGCTGTGCATGATCTGGGGTCAATATTCCATACGGGCCATAACGACGTTGCTGGCCGTAAGAGAACTGCTTACAACGATGTTTATACAGGTGTTTCAGCGTAAACTTCAAACAAATTTTTAACGTTTGGGTTGTTGAAAAATTAACTAACAGTGAAAACTGACTTTTGCCTGCAGTGGACGCCAGCAATTGTAAAAAAATAAAAATGCTATTATATTAATTAAAATGTGCTAGTTTATTTTATAATTTGCGACTTTTAGGTTCATGCGGCAATAGAAATGTAGGTTGCCACCACGGAAGACTGAAGCAATTTAAAGAAAGTAAAAAGAACCAACAGTGGACATATTCGCCGGCGAACTTCGCGCGGTATATAGGTATCATTTCCTAAATTTGATATCACTTCGACGCAACTGTCTTATCACACCCATTTGTATCACGCCTCAATCCTAATACGGCTGTTAGCAAGGTGTGCTCGTTGGTCGAGCCCTATCTCGGAAGGAAAACCGGTGAAGCGCAGTAAACTAATAACCCAGTTTCCTTCCTACTCGTCTTTTCAAGTTTCCTTAGAGCACAACTCACTTAACGTGATTAGCCGGCCAGAGGTCTGGCCTTAAGGCTGCATTTTTCACCCGTTTTGTTGGAAAACTTGACGACTCGCGTACGCATGGAAGCGAAGGATCCCCACCACCACACAATGGTTAAGTCATTCAAGAGCTACTATCAGAATAGTGTGGCTTCGTACGAAGGCAGACGAACATTTGCGTAACATCTGTTCTTCCGCATTCAGCATCATTTGCTTAACCGAAACGTGGCTTCTGGACGAAATTTCAAGTAACAATTATTCTCCTTCTTACTACGCTGTCCATCGAAGGGACAGAGACTATGCCGCGACTCGTAAAAAGTTTGGTGGTGGTGTGATAACTGCTGTTGATGATTCTGCATCTAGCTTCAGGAGGCATGACCTGGAAACGAATGCTGAATGCGTATGGATAGAACTTGATGCTGATAATGAGTTCAACTATTTAATAGGTAAGTATTATTTTCCTCCTATATCGGATGCAACTGTATTAGCCGATCATTTTAAAAGACTTGAGATGCAAATAGATTTTTCGAAGTTTCGAGTACACTTATATTGGGATTTCAATCTACCTGGTATATATAGGCTGTCTGAGCAAACTTACTTGAGGAAATTCTGATACGATTAAGAAAGCGTCATGTTTAATTAACTTTGCTCGTATTAATGGGCTAACTCAGTTCAACAAGGTAGAAAACGTTTCTGAAAATGTAATTGATATTTTCCTTTAAACCATCGACAATTTAAGCTTTGTAAGCGATACGCTTGTTAGAGCCGATGTTTTTCACCCGCCTTTCAGTGTGTCGTTTTCTCCTTTCCTAAGTTCGCGTGCCTGTCAGGTCTTTTCCAACTACTCGAACGGCTGTGGCGACTACATAGGCCTCTATAACGTCTCCCAAAACTGTAACTGGTCGACAATTTTAAGTGAAAACTGTGTTGATACCGCGACTGAAAGATTTGCAGCTATAGTACAAAGGGGTATTGATGTTTTTATACCGAAACGTGTAAAGAGCCTTTCCAAATATTTAGGCTGGTTTTCCAAGAAATTAAGGTATCATATGAGCAGAAACGCACATTTTCATAAACTCTTCAAGTCAAGTGGTGTGGACCTGTGGTATACAAAGTTCCGGATTTATAGAGCGCTTGTAAAAAGGCTGTTTGCTCACGACAAATAAGCGCATCAATACTGGGAGAAAATAGCTTGTTCCGAAAGCCAGATGAGTTCTGGCGATTTGTCAAACAACATTCCAAGAAGATAACAAACAGTCTTTCTTTACTGAATGGGTCTGGAGTATATGTGTCCTCGCCCCAAGAGGTAGCAAAGGGTTTTGGAAATCCTTTGCGAGAGTTATTCTCTTCCGATATTTATGGTTGCGCTACGTCTGATAATTTTAACTGTCATGACACTTTGAATACACTAGCGTGGATAGATCTGAAATCTTGGAGGCGATAAGAACACTGAAGCCAAAGTATTCCGTGGGCATTGATAAGATACCCAGCTTTATCGTCAAGGGCTGCTTTGAGTTATTCGCACCTGTTTTAGACCATATTTTTAACATCTCTTTGCTATTAGACTCATTCCCTTCCCTGTGAAAAAGGTCGGTTGTGGTTCCTGCGCACAAAGGTGGTGATGCTTGTGTTGAAAACAGATATAAAGTTATTTCCGTATCATGTGCATTTTTCAAAAGTTTTCGAGATTCTTATGTTTGCCCGTATGTCTCACTACTTCTGGCACAAACCAATTGATTTCCAGCATGGTTTTCTAAAGGGTCGTTCAGTGGAAACGAACACCGGTTCGTTCCTTCAATATTATGTTTCGTTTGTCCTAAATCGCGATCAAGTTGCTAGAGTTTACTTCAACATGTCAAAGGCGTTCGACAGAGTAAACCGCAAACTGCTTCTGCAATAGCTATCTTGTTATGCTGTTTCTACTGCACTCACCAGATGGTTTCAGTGTTATCTGACCTACTGTAAAAGCAGTGTGCGAAATTTATATATTGTTACTTATGGCTTTGTTCCTTCGTCTAGTGTCCCTCGGGGGTCTATCCCGGGACCACTATTGTTTCTTACTTTTATTAACGATATCGAATTGTGCTGAAGAATTCTAGGGTTGTTGCTATTCGCGGATGGCATGAAGCTATCTTTTAATATTCGGTCACTCAATGACTGCGCACATTTACAAGACGATGTGTCACGCGTGCTTCACTGGTGCTCGGCAATTTTTTTGTTAATCAATCGCAATAAAACTGAAGTGCTATCAATGTGCAGAAAAACGGAGTCGATTTTAAATACCTATGTTCTTGGTTCCACTACTCTTTTTCGTGTATCTGTGGTTCGCGACCTTGGCGTATGTTTTGATGACCATGTTTCTTTTACCTACCATGCCTCTCAAATTGTCGCATCAGCTCTAAGATTGCTAAACTTGATTTTTCGTTTGACCAAGAAAAAATGTAATCATTGTCTAATTTTCGCTTATTTTGCAGTCTAATTCGTTCTCGGCTTGCGTTCGGAAGTGTTCTGTGGAATATTATTACATAAGCCGATGCTTTTTAAATTGAAAACGTTTAGAAAGGGTTCATTCGAATCGTTTTTGATGGTTGTTTTAAACGAAGGTGTTTTGATGACTAGGCGTACATAGTCGAGACTCTCGGCTTACAAATTCTATTAAATCAAGGAGTGGGGCGCGACTTAATTATTACTTTTACACAGAAAAATTCAAGGCAGGAGAGACAGCAGCTTGCTGTGTTGTCTCACGTGCCTCAACCTTCCAGTAGACAAGCCCGTTTGTTTAATCCTGGCTCTCAGGATAAACTTTGTGAGATCTCACGTATTCAACTGTCTTTTAATGTCATATCATCAAATACGTCTTTGGATGCTTTCACAGACTATGTGACCTTTAAACGTGAAGTTGAAACGTTTTTTAACCTCATAATCTGGTTATTTTTCAATATAAGTGTTGTTTACATTGTACGGACGTATGTCGCCCACATAAGACTTCGGTCGTTCTGGGGCACGGAATAATAAAGTATAGATGCATTACAGCGCAAAGTTTGGCGGCGAATATCTCCAAGTCGGCTACTTCTTTTTAGTTTCCGTAAATCGCTCTAGCCCTCCTTGGTGGTAGCGTTCGAAATTCTAATTGCAATATGGACTAAGAGCCGCTAAATAAAATGTTAATTAGCCAATTTAGTTAATTAGATGGGAATTTTTTTATATCTTTTGCAATTCCTAACGTCCCCCGCGACTAAAAAAATTTTTTTAAATAGCTTTTTTATTGATCATATCGTGGGCAATTTGTTAAAGTTTTCGCTAAAACACCCGGTATAAAAAACAGAAGGGCTTTTGCTTACGAAAGAAATAAAGCGTAGTGCATGTGTCTTGCGTATTTCTTTTTTCGGTCTATAAAGAAAGTTTGTGAAAAATGAAATTGCGTCCATCGGGTTATCGGAATATTTCATTATGTTTCACAAGCTTTTTTAAAGTTCAGATGGAAAATGGCGGCTCACGGAGCTTACGAGTACATAGAGCTCTAGGGCGCCAGAAACCGAAAACGGGCGAAATTGGGCTCCATTTTCCCAGTGAAATTTTAAGAAAAAAAGTGAAAGCCGTTTACAACTCCCTGTAACGCCGAATTAGAGCGCAGCTCCTGAGGAGGAGGGGGAAGGGTATTGGGGGTGGGTCAAGTGACCTCGGGGGGCGGGGTCACGTGACTTTGGGGAGGGGGGTCACGTGACCTCTGAGGAGGGGTCACGTGACCTGGGGCGGTTACGTCGACGCCAACGGCGACGGCGACGGCGACGCCGCTCAAGCCGGAAATGGCCGCCTAAGAGCTGCGCTCTAAAATAGAACTTTTGAATAAAATATCGGTTCGTGCTGAAACTTTGGCATCCGGTTCCGACCTCTAGCGCTACCTTTGGGCGGAGAATGAGCGTTGGGCGATGCATTTTTATTTTTGTGGTTATAAACAGCGTACATTTTTTGGGGGGGACACCCTGTAGTCTTATGAAAAAGTAGCTTAAAGGTAACACCGTTACGTTTTTAAAAATAGGTGTAACTGGAACGAATTACTTTTCGAAAGAAACGTACCCAAGACTGCTTCTTGAGTGACCCTTCCCAACATGTATTTTTTAGTGTGTGTTCTCATCTTTAGCTATATATATATATAAAAAAGGAATGAAAGAGGTGCTGAAGAAGGCATACTTGGCGTCTTGGAAGGGAGCCAGCGGTGAGCCGTCACGAGACCAGGTGATGCCGATTGGCTCGTCGCCGGTCACGTGGCACTGGACCGTGACTTCGGAGCTTCTACGCGCTTGGAGCACTCTCGACATGCCGGAGACGTGGGGGCTGTCTGAAATAGAGACAAAACACAGTATTTGAGAATGTTGGCCTTAGGAAATAAGCAATTTGTTATATAGACATCTGCTTACTAGTCAATATAGGAGATGTATGAGAGGCCCGTCAGATTATAGGTCTGAAATTCGTCTTCCACAAAACTTGCCAAAATAAAATGAACACACTCAGGGTAAGTGACCTCGGGAAGCTTGGCTGAAGTCTAACACTAGTCGCCACTTCGTTGACCTGTGCAGGATGATCTTTGCTTGTTTGAATAAATGCACTTTGTAGGTTTTGGCGTTGCCAGCCGTTGAAAGTTAATCTCTATTCGCCATCGACAATGCTGCACTCAAATAATTTTCATAAAAACGGCTCTTTTTTTTTGCGTCACATATGGCGCATTTTGGACATTATTAACCTGTATGTGACAATTGTTTAAGCGAAAAGTTCGGATTTTTGGGCTAAAGAAATTTACAAATTATTAAATCACTTTAAAAATTGCAGACCGAAAGCGGTATAAAGTGTCTTGAAATTTATAAGTTAACCGATGAAGCGAATGTTTATATCTTAAAAATAAATGATAACCTCAAAGACGTCTAGGTGTAATGTTGTGAAGAGACAAATCACCATGACGTTGACGTACCATTATGCGTAAGATAAAATGCGAGTTAAGGGGACACTAGCGGGGTATTTATGCTAACCAAGGTTTTTATATGTACATGACATTTGAGAGACCAACCACTCAAAACACAATTCGCGTCTCGAAATTGGTTTTCTTTCCGCCCGAAAACAGCCCATCGAGAATTGGCCTTTTTGGGTCGAGCTCACTCTCTTTTCAGTGATCAGGTGCCGTTTTTGATGGTTTAGACAAAACCAGCAAATATAATCAGTCATGGGTAATCGGAGGCACACACTCAATATTAAAAATATAAAAGAAATATGATACCCCTTTATTTGTCGCTTCTCAAATGCTAAAACTACGTTGATCAAAAACAAAAAAGTTGTCCAGCCACGTGATTTTTGCTAACTCTCCCCTTCTATATTTTTTTTCTCCCCAGTCTAGTTTCGGTTTCAGTTACGACCAGTTGCGTTCTTGTTTTTTTACTTTACTAAAAATATACGTGATGCTGTAGCAAAATATTGATTTGGTAGTCTTCCGACACCATAATGAATCGCCTAGCAAACATAAAATGTTCTGGGGGCTGTCAGTGTTCCTTTAAACATTCGTTGCCCATCTTCGCCATGAGTTCCCCCATATATTTAAAACAACTATTTTTAAACTTTTATAAATAGACAGCACGCAATATGCTTTCAGGAAACGTTGACTAGTTTTGTCTTCATCCAAAATGTGCGATATCATAAATATACGCGCTCGTTATTGCGAATGCTCCGCCGCTATTAGTAAGCAAACGTGGGTTGGCACAGGTAATTAATTGGCCCTTAAAACCTCGTGCTGTCTTAGTTATCCACATAGTCAATGTGCCTCAGTGCTAACGCTGATTTCTGGCCTCATCCACGCACGTATTCGGTGTACACCAGCGGTGAACATAGACAGAAGGTGCTACAAAATTAATTGCTGTGGATGTGCACAGAATCACGTAATGTAATTAGGTAGTAAATATAAGTACCGAACTACGCTTTACGAGCAAGGCAAGAAAAGGCGATGAAACAGTGGCGAGTTGAAGTGCCCAATGGCGACTGCTTCACGCGATTCCAAGATGGCAGTGTCCATGCGACGAAGGTTGAAAAGGTCTATATACTATGGATTCAAGCGTTTCGGCTCTTGTGCTGAGCAGGCTCTGGACAGAGGCACAGTGCATGCTGCATTCTTCACACAGGCCAGAGTGGTTACAAAGGAACCCTTCCGTGGACGACGGCTCATGCTGCCTTTGGCTACGTCAGCCGAGCTCTGCGTCATGGTGTTCCCTTGGGTGTAGTCCAAAAGATAGGCGCGCAGTGCGCAGCGGTTAGATCTCCTCGCCAATACTACCAGATAACCTGACAGTAGCTGCGTTCGGTTTATCTGCACCAGACTTGTACGTAATCCGTTACAAGTAACGAAATTACTTGTAATCCCTTACATTTATCAGTAATTTAGTAACGGAATAATTACATATTTTCTAGAGTAATTTTAAAGTAACTCCCTTACATTTTTTACGTAACGGATTCCTTGTAATCCGTTAAATTTTTTATTGCTAGCCCCCCCCCCCCCCCTTCCTCCCTTCTAAAGAAAAAGTCGTTTTCATTTTGATAAAGTTGAGCGCAGTGACACTGGGAGGCTTGGCACTCCTCAGTTCCGCAAACCCCTTTTTTTTTTTCAACATCAAGCTTCTGAATTTTTTTTTTATGACCCTAACAGCAATGTCAAAAGATCCAAATAAACATTTCTACAAAAAAAAAGTGTGTGTGTGTGGGGGGGGGGGGGGCAAGTTATATCCGCTTTTTTTTTTAGTGTCTGTTTTTTACTCTGCGATCGAAGGCGAGGAGAGGTTGTGATTGTATGCCTTTTCCAGAAGCTCGAGGTGGTAAGTGCACAGACAAGAATTAACAATGTCCTTCTCGGTTATAGTGACTACGACCATTTTCATAATGTCAGAACAGGAGACAACGCTCCGTCTACCCTAAAATCCACTAAAAGAGATGTGACATTATGTGGTGGTGTTATTGGCACAAGCAGTATCGTTCGTCGAGGCACACTTCTCTTAGAAAACAGGATGTATTTTGTCTGCTTCTTCCACCTTATTTGACCCTGTTTTAAAAGCTTCTTACTTTTTTTGTAGATTAAGTTCTAGGGTTGGCCCACTTTATTTGTGAATTCCAGCCAGGTTATCTGCATCTCAGTTACCCTTTTTGTGAGTCAGCTTTTTGCGAGCACTTCGAAAATGGTAATAGTCTTCCTTTTTTCTTCTTCCTGTTTTTACCCCAGCAGGAGGCATCTTATATCAAGCAGATACTTTTACAAATAAAACATAATGGTGGCTGACATAGACTTGATGTTCTGGCTTGAAGAGAGAGTGAAACTCGTGAGTGGGGCCTTAGCGCGGCTTACTTAGTTCTCTGTCCTTCGCTACCCGTTGCATCAGCGGACGTCTATCTGGAGAACACCCGGTCCGTGCTCTGGCATTTTTGAACGGCACCAAGAAAGGTACACATGTCAAACGTGCGTTTACATTTCCTTGTTTTAACCAACGTTCTAATTAATTGTTGTTATGAGTGTCCTGTTTTTTTTTTCCCGGTTACTTATATTTAAATATTGGAAACTTTTTCTTATTCACCAACGTCTCAACTGAGGCTCGACCTGTTCAGAACCAAAGAAAGAAGAATATCGAGCCAAACCTTATTTCTTATTTAATTATTACCCTACTGTTACCAACTCTACTGAAACTATCGAATATCAGGCAACGGCTGCCACGACGAAGCTTTGCTCTATCTTCGAGGTAAATTGTAATTCCATTGCTTCGCTGAAAAAGCTCAATGCAGAGCATTATATATTCGTGAGGTACAATATGGCACTCCCATCCAGTACCTCAGTTCAAATGGTGTTCAGCGTAGCAGTCGACATATTGAATAAGAAATAACGCAAGATGTCCGACGAGACTTTCGAGAGTCAGCTGTTGCTCAAAATACTCAAGGTCAATAAATGGAGCAGGCGACAACAATAAGAACTCGAATAACCTTCTTCCGTTTGTTTCTTAATTGAGGGAAATATTGTTGAAAGTAACGCCACGAAAGTAACGGATTACTTTTAGGGATAACGGTCACTTACTTTTATGGAAGGGTAATTGTAATTGTAATAAATTACAATTTAGCCATGAGTAATTGTAAGTGTAATTCCTTACTCTTTTTCAGTAACGTGTACAAGTCTGATCTGCACCTCCTGCACCGGTGCAGAAAAGTGTAGGGCACTGTACTCCCGGTTATATCTAAATACACATACCGGAAGTAGACTGCTCTACACTTTTCTGCACTGGTGCAGGAGGTGCAAGCAAATCGAACGCAGCTACTGTTGTATACGTTTTAGTCTAAAACGGGAACGAAACCTCGTTCCTCACTCCTTCCTAATCCTGGAATGAACTCCCTTTATAAATTGCATTGGTTCGAGAAGAACGTGTTCTTGTTGCTTTTCTAAGATCGGAACCTGTCGCTACTTTAAGGGATAGTAAAGCGGTTCTGTATACGAGAGAGAAAAAAAAATTTGAATCGTCATTGTTTGGCTTTTTAGGATCACGAATATCAAAATTATATTTTAGATTGATACGGCAAATAGATACAACGGAACTTTCAAAATAACGCAGAGGCCCCTCGTTCCCGGCACGTTCGGTCGGTGAGAGGAGAAATTCGTGAAGTATTATATTTACTCGTGAAGTATTATAGACTGTTAGAAGTACTGTTACTCGTGAAGTATTATAGAGATCTCGAGATTTTGGCGCCCTCAGCGAGCCTTACCAAAAACGCAGAAATCGCGTGCAAGCCAAAAACGTTGCACGGGATCCTTCACAAGCGGCAAGCGTAAGTTAGTTGAACCCTCTGGGAATGATTCGTCACGCGTCATGGTTAGGCTCGAGTGTATTGTTACGTTCGGGTCCAACGTTCGCAATGGTCAAATTCAAAGGACAAAAATACACTAGAATGTACCTGTTTTCTTCAAAAAACTTTCTAGCTTTTTTTTTAAAGCACCATTTACTTATATATTTATGTAGTCTGCTGTATAATTCGTAGATAAACTAAATCAACGATTAAAATGTCCAGATCGAACTACATGTCGTGTCGCCACGATCACGTTTGTTTCAGTTCTTTGTTTCCAACTATCTCTCGGACACTCTCCTATCCCGTGAAGTCGGAGGTTGAAGTAATCGATAGAAACAAGCCTCAGTGCCTGCTAAATTAAGGTAAAATTTCAGATAATTAAAAAAATAAAAACGCCGTTTTTTTTTTTTTTTTCCAAACACTTTAAGATTTAGCTCCAGTTCCACCGCAGCAAGATGAAACGGTGGTGCTCCTGCGTTCCTCGTGAAAGGGACACGTTCGAGAAACGTCGTTTCTTGGCACACCATTAATGGTACAACACTGCTGATGTCTCAAAAATTGGCCTGCGACCTTCACCTTTCAAGTTCTATAAAGACTATTATGCATGAAATGCACATTATAGAGAATTGGTGAGAGAATTGTCGTGTCACGTGACGTACGTTTTTCCGCCAAATTTAGCGGGGAAACTGAACGGTTATATAGCCAACGCGACGTCGACTTCCCCCGCTAAATTTAGCGGGAAAACTAGATTGGTGTCTACGTCACGTAACGCCGATTTCCCCGCTAAATTTAGCGAAAAATGCACGAACGGACGGACAAAATTTTGGGATTGGAAAGGGGGGGGGGTAGCATTAAAATCCTCTCATGCTTTAAAAGGCAGAGCACGGCGATATGTCCCGAGCATGTGGTTCTTGCTCCTAGAGCCAATGATACTGTGGCACAAACCGTTAAGAACGGCGAGGCAGGAATTAGGAGCCGGAAGCGTGCCCATAAGAGCCACTTCACTTCCCGCCTTTCTGAAATTATCCGTGACCACACAGTCGAGGCGTCGTTTCCCTTGTCTCATGTAGCTTCGCCAGGGCCTTCTTTCGACGGCCTCGCCGCTGTTTCGCATCAAAGGGGCCAGCAACGACATCGGGTAGGAACGTTCGCTCACTTTATACGAGCTTAAATGGCACTCTATACTTCGTCTCATCCTACGATGGACTAAAGGCCAAAGCTACGGGCCGCCAGGTCCAATCACGCTCCACGCTAAACTATGTCATGCTTAACATTGATTAAAGATGGACGAATAATGCTCCTTATCAAAATGCGCTGCATCATTTCTATAGCTTCGACACTGCAAAGAGCCCGTATGTCGTGGCTTTCTTTGCAATGTAAAATTGATGAGTCCCTCAGTAACGTTCATCGAAGCGAAATACACGACAATTTCTTAGTGGCTTCGGATTGGATCTTTTGGTTCGTAGCTGTTGCCTTTAGTCCATCGTAGGGCGAGATGAAGTGTATTAGGACCCGGGTGACTTGCACGCAACGGCACCAACCATGACGCTTCTTTGCCACAGCGTAACTTTGACTAAATATTAAAGCGGACATTTTTTCTTTAAGTCTCTCCTTCGCAAAAACTTGACGACAAAGTGGTGGGGATCGCATTGTTGACAGCGTCAACGATGCGGTCTCCAGGATTTCGTCGTCAATCTTTCCGATTCCCGCTGTGACGACATTTAAACGCGGCTCGCGTAGACGAACACTGCGTGAGCATTCGATTTGGGTTCGTGAATGCACGCATTTGGGGAGTGGATTGTGCCGAATTGCTGCGATGATGGTGAACCGTGGGCAATGTGTGGAACTCGGCGCGAGGGACTGCGATAAATGTTAGGCCGTTCTAGAATAGGCCGATCTCACTGTCGGCATCGGGTACTACAAAGGGTGGCATCACTCTAAACAGAAGGACATTGAGGCACCCTAGGCCGATGTCATCGTCCAGTTTGACTACGCCACCGCTGCCGCAATGCATCGAGGGAACATTAAACTCTGTTTCACCTTATGATGTACCGCAGGAAAGGCTACAAGCGCGAGCTCCTTGCTCTAGGGCACATCTCGGCGGCAGAAGCTCTCGTGCGTTAAGAGTAGCTCCCAACGCTATGAGCTCGCGCTTCAAGCCTTGTCTGCGGTACAACATAACGTGAAACGGAGTATAGTGTTTCTGCACGTGCGACAAACCCGCTGGAGCTCTGCGCGTGTGGAGCACATGAGGGCACGACCTCTCGCATGCATGGCCGTCTGCCTTCTGTGAACTAGAGTTATGGCGGCGTCACGCATGCGTCGATGTGCGAAGACCTTGTGCGCATGCGCAGTACGGCGCCCCAAGCTGCTTGGGGAGGCTCAAAGCGCTGCGACCCCCTGTTCTATGACTTCTGCTGGCGGCATGTCATAAGCTCCAGATGACGTGGCCGGTTTTTCTGGCTGCGAGTTCTGGAGTTGAGCGCTGCTTGTTTTCTGGGATTTTTGTTTCTGCAACTGCGAATGTGTGGTAGAAAGAATATGGGGAGCAACGTTTACCTTCAAAGTTTATAACGCATGAAATGCAGTATTTCAGGAGGGATCATTTTAATTCTTTTAGAAGACTTTAAACAGTCTTTTATAGTATAGGTGACCTGGCATTCCGAAGAAGGCAGTGCCACTGCCGAAACGTGGACACCCGCCTGCTAAGCCCCCTTTTCATTTATCACTAATCATTTGCACTAATTTTTTGCGTGTAAACTCGTTTTCCTCTTTGATATATTGCTTTACATGTGTTTAATTTTTGCGTATTTCGAATTTTACAGCGTATAATTTTTTAAAATATACTTTCAGTGTTTTAATTGATCACCTGCATCGTGATTTACTTTCATCCTACTAATTTATATTTTCAAATAATTTTTGTTTATTCTTTTATCCTTCAACTGCTGCGTACACACACACACACACACACACCTATGTATACACCAACTCATGTTTACAAACAAACCGGAGCGCCCGGAGCGCCCCTAGCGGACGCCACCGGCGCCGCGCATGCGCGATGGGGGTGTGGGCAACAAGCTCGCCGTCGCCCATAAACAAACCATTGAAATCCGATGTTATCGGCGTCGGTGTGAGTCCCCCTGCCTTTTAATGCTTTCGAATTGTTGATTTTACGTCTTCCTGGCAATGTCTGACTACATGAGCGGCGTCAGCGAAATTAACGAGGCTCGTTACACCGCAAAACTTCGCGTGAATAATCTGACATGCGGCGATTCATTCCGCGTGGACGCCGCAGAATGTACGCTAAAGCCTGATTCAGATGATGAGATTTCGCTCGCAATTTTCAGTCGCGACGTCGCTCGGGCTGCAAAAGCGTGAACCGCAGCTGAGATGGTCGACGTCGATACTAAAAATCGCAAGCAGAATCGGACGAAGTGAATCAGGCATAACAAGTCGGTGATGGCCGCTGGTAACAATAATCAACATCTCCTTGTATCTACTGTTTACGTCGAACCTGCTTCCCGACCTTCAAACTTAAGTCTTTTGAGGCCTGCACTCACTTCTTATCGCAAGTACCGGGCCAACATTTGGTCTACGGGCCGGTGTCGTCTAAAAGAGCAGACGACAAGCAGAAGCGTTTGAAAGAGCAGACGACAATTCGAACGATCAGACGGCCGTTCGAACTTCAAGAAGCACTGAACGTAGTCCGCAGGTGGGCCGTACAACTTGACGGTTTTCCGACGTTCATGCTGGAACAAAACAAATAAATCTGATGACCACAAGTATCCGTGAATTCAACCCAAAGTGCTTCCCGCCCAAGCAATTGTGGTCCGGCGCCGTCTGGTTTACCACATATCCACGTTCGCGGACGAACCGAGAACATGAAAACTGATCTTCAAACCTTTCTCGACTCTTTTGGCACAGCCCCAGTCGCGGCGGTTTGACGAAAAGGCATGTTTTCGTCAGGTTCCTTTCAAAACAACGCAGGAATACACGCCTCACATGGGGCCTTCCGCCCACAGCCCCAGACCGGAAGTGCGACCGACGCGCCACCACCGCGCCGTGACGTAACAGAGATGAGTTGGTGTATATATAGAGGGTGTTTCACGTAGAAGTGACAGCCATTCTTACAATAAGCATATTCCAGGTAAAAAAATAACTTTCTCGGGACCGCATTACTCGTGGTGGCGGACGTCAGAAAACGCGCACTACTTATTAACTAGCTCACTAATTAACTTTCTAGTTAGTGAAAATGTACATATGGTTCCAATTAGAAAGTTGCTCAGCGTAATCGAAAACCACTGAATCAGTAATTTTCAGAAAGACTTTGAGCGCGTGAGAAGCGTAGTAGTGCACTAAAGTTACCACTCGTGGGGCAGGTACAAGGCTAGCGGTTCGCGGTAAGCCGCCCGCGCGATTTTTCCGTCTCCACGAGTTAAACTTATCCTTTTACCTTTAATAGACTAATTTTAAGACTTTATGTCACTCTTACATCAAACAGACTATATATATATATATATATATATATATATATATAGAGAGAGAGAGAGAGAGAGAGAGAGAGAGAGATAAAGAGAGATAAACGAACATACGCAGATGGATGAACTGTACTTAATCCAATGAATCAAAGAATCAAAGTTTTACGAACCCGCCGAAAGCCAAAATAAATGGCGGAGCCAGGATCGTGGCTCCGCCGTTTATTTTGACATTCATCATAAGTGTAACTATCGCGGCTTGTTTTAAACCAATTTGTTAATTAAAAAAATAATATATATATATATATATATATATATATATATATAAAAAGGAAAGGTCAGGTGACGTGGGGCTACGTGACGTCAATTTCCCCGCGAAATTTAGCGGCAAAATGGGATTCGTGTACAGTTCGTGCGACGTCAATTTTTCCGATAAATTTAGCGGGAAACTGAATTGGTTCGTAGACCACGTGACATAAATTTCCCCGCTAAATTTAGCGGGAGACGCACGGGCGGACGGACGGACGGAAAAAAAGTGGGATTCGGAGAGTGGGTGGCGTTAAAAGGCATTTCATGCTTTAAAACGAACTCGCATCTCGTAGGTTACGAATGTCAAGAAATAATTCTCCGCGATGTATTTACTGAAAGCACAACGACCGTTGCATAGCCCCTTTTAAGTTGGAGCGCGGCCAAGGCTACGATCAAAGATAGTTAATCAAACAGCGACAAACGTGCATCTTCACGGCGCTCATCGTCTTTAGTGAGTTTCCTATGTATACCGGCTAAAACCAATCAGGCACATAAAAAAGCGCATCATCACACTGCATCGGCTGCGCACGATTTGCGAGCGGCCTTGACGGTGCACTTTTCGTGCCGAGTGATTGGCTCCATCGGGCCCTGGCTGTGGTCGGACTTCACGTAGAACAATGTACGTACTTCTTCGCGCCATTGTGGCGTTCGGATGGTGCATGAGGACGTATCTCGAGTGGTAGTGCCGCCAACAAACTCCGCGAACATCGGTGCAATTTTGGCGGGAATTCCACTCTCGGGCGCGCGGTGTATAGTGTCCGGTGGTACCTCCTAGAAGCCCTCACAGGGGTAGCCGACGTTCGGCTAAGATACAATCTTCGGGTCGTTCTACCCTCGAGCCTTTTATGTCAGCCATAAACCTTGTTATCCAATGAATGGTTCTCGTTTATAAAATAAACACGGGAGCGTGTGGGTTTTAGGACAAAGACGACGGAAAGAACAACAGACTTGAGACAATGGGACAACGGAGCTTGATGGAAAGAAGTGTCTGTTGGAAAGAAGTGTCCGTCGTCCCTTTGTCCTAAGTGTGTTATTCTTTCTGTCGTCTTGGCTCTTGTTTCGTCTTCCATTTTCCTAATCCGTTTATAAATTTTATATTCGCAAAAATACGAAACTTCTAGTTAGCTATCGGCGGCCATAAAGACGCGTGTAAGCGACTCGATGATGTGACGTAAGAAAAAGCGGCAGGACTTTTGCACCGACGCAAGATGATCGCGCCGGACGAGCCGGGTCTCCACCGCTTCAGCGTAAAGTCCCTCGATACTTAATTTTACGACTAACGACAACTGATATTAATGACGAAGCAAGTTCCGCTGAAACCAAATGGCGTCGTTCAGTTCAATCCTCTACTGTGCGCCGCCATTCGCTCCCTGAAACCTGCACCGCCGTCACACAGTCGGCGCTTCAAAGAATGTCGAACATTTGTAGCAAGCTCTGATCTAGGATCTTTACGTCAGCTTGCCGCTGTAAGTCCCATACCTAAACTTCCTTGATAAGGGAGAGACTTTGTGCTTCCCACAAGTAACGTCATTTTCTAAGCGCCGACTACGTGACGGTGCAGGTTTTATCGAAGCGAATGGCGGTGCACAGCGGCAGAATGGACCCAAAAGACTCCATTTTGTTCCAGCGGAATGAGCTTCGTAATGCGTGTGGGTCGTCGTTACTTGTAAAATGAAAGTATCAAGAGACTTTACCCCTCCCAATCCCTAAACGGACGCCCCTACCTCCCGACGCCGGCGAAAATGCAATTTGCGACTCGGGCATCGAAAATTCGACAGCCATTCCCGGACTTTATGTAGGCTCCAGTCGGCGTCGTCTACTTTGAATATATATTGATACAGTACGGGGGCAGAGCGGGTGAGGGGAAGGGGGGTGAAGCCGCTACCAGAGCCTCGGGAGAGGCGAGAGAACGAGACACTAAGCGGATCAGAAAGGAGGAAAGAGCGGTTCTTTTATTTCTCTCGCCGCTGAAAGGTGATTGAGGTTGAATGGAAGAGATCGCTAGGGCCATTTCTCCGGCGCCTTCGGTGGCGGCGGGCGGTGGAGGCCTCTTTCATCATTTCCGCTGATTTATGAAGTCGAGGCGGCGGAGCAGACCCGTCCGGCTTGGTTTGCGAGCTGATCGTGTTTCAGCCCCTACGTGTATTTTATTTTCTTTGTTTGTTCTCCTACGCGCTCCTAAGAAACCTCGCTCCTCCCACTTTTTCTGCCCTCAGTAGCGCTTGCTCCGACGGCGTTTCGGGCCGTTTTATGTTCCCTGAACGGGACAGCGGCGTTGTAACAAATAGTCGTAAAAGAAAAGTAAAGATGTGTCGCCCGGCGAGTCGAGCATATCTTATTCAACAACGGCCCGTAGTAGCAGCGGGGGTGAAACAGCGCAGGCATCCCTCAATTATACGAGAAAATTGTAAATTTAGGAGCCCCTCTGTAACTGAGCGAAACCTCAATGCGGGGTGAAATGTCGATGTTCCCGAGATGGGGAGAAAATAGAATAAGTTATTTAGTGCTCCGATACGCTCTCTGGAAGGCGGTGAAGGAGCAGCGAGTGGTTAAACCCATTGCGTCCCGGGAGTCATGCCCGGCGGGCGACGATGCACTGGTTTGACAAACGGCTTCGGGCTCCCGCAAGGCTACTTCCCCTCATAAATACCGCGCCTGGCAGCGCAGTATACCCTGGTTCCTACGCGTCGTAGTCTGGTGTCTGTGCCGAAGGCGAGCTTGAAGTAGTAATAAACTGCATCAAATGCTTAAATACGCCGTTTCACCTCCCCTGCGTGAATATAAACACCCATACAATACCCACATGTATAGGGAGAAAAAAAAAAGAATTTTGAATTGATATAAATTGCCTGAATAATTTGATCATGTGTTCAATCTAAGTTCAAAGTGGCAATACACCGACACCTTAACAATGTGCAAAATGTAAAATATTTACTAGGGACCATTTTTTTTGTGTGTGTTTGCATTAGGAACAAATTTTTCTGGGACGATTTTATCCCTCAGCCTGAGCAGAATCATAGCGGCGGCCAGCTGCCCGGCTTGCAATCGCGTATATTTATGTATATTAGTGAGTGATTGAACTAATACAGTAAAGACCCGATTGATACACTGTTCCGTTATAGTGTTAGTTTTTCATTGTGTATATAATTTTAATGATTTAAAAGAGAGCAACAATAAAAAGTGCACAAACTTATTTTTTAGGTTTTTTTTTAAAGTTCAAGAAAGTTTGATTACTATTCACATTAATTATCGTACGAGCCGACTATCACTTCGGTGATTTTGATGGAGCGCGTGCAATCTCACTTACATACAGGTAGAAACGGAGGGAGGCACGGTGACGAGAGCGCGCGGCGGCGTCACAGCACCGAGCTTTGGTTGGAATGATTAGTTGGTGGACTCAAAGCTAGGGGCTGACTTCGTCTCTGCTCAGTGTTCGAACGCGCACGCCGAACTCCGGACGCTAGCCCATGACGTTAGATTGCGTTTAAACAGTGAGTAGAGACAAAGGCAGCTGGCCTTGCGTGTGCCCAATTAGTCATTCCAACCAGAGCTCTGGCGTCCACCAATTGCACTAACATCTCCTCCTCTCTCTCAGTTCTACTCGCAAACTCATCATTGATATTTTCTGTTTTTTTTTTTTGCAGCATATTTTGGTAGGAATTATGTAATAAATTTTGGGCTGAAACAAATGATTTTAGATTGAGATTTTACTAATCGGATATTGTTTAGGGGACCAAAAGGAAGAGGGTAGAACGAAAGCCTGCATTGCATCACTCGAACGTATACGCTCGTCAACAATCAATCCGTCGACTTATGTTTAGATTTGCGTTCGTGGCCAATGGGTGCCGTGACGGCACTTACCATTCCTTGCGAATGACAAGTTCTAGGGTGTGCTTAAAACAAGCGCGCCGGAAGCTTGGAGCCCTCGCATTCCGGCGAAATACTTGGTCACGACCACGTGATTACCTATTTGAGCATAAAAGCTACGAAAAACGACGTTGAGAAATCATTTCACTGGTCGAAGGCGTTCTTAACCTGTCCCACACGTCTTACAATCGTTGGTTGCTTAACAGAGAAACGAATGCTCTTCGAAACACCATTTTTTCTTTTCTGTGGCTCGTGAACTGTGCTAGAGTGGTTTGTTTGCTTTTTATTGAGTGTCGACATACTTATCGCCTTCTGCACGTTGTCCTTTTTGTCTACTGGGTTGGGCGACATGGTTTCATAGTGCGCATCTCTTCCGCGAAATATAAGACTCCTCGCATGTGTCCACGGCCCATAGACTTGGCATTTTTGGCTAGACTGATAAGCGCTAAGAAATGTGTATGAACCATTCAATAATCGCCTTTTGAGGGCTACCATCTTTGTCTATTTGTCTGTGGCCTAGCTTATGAACATGCGCAGTAACTCTTCTAAAGAGGTTCTGCACCCAAACTGTTTCATACGGACATACTGTCCAAACCACCCAGACTGTTATTTCTATGTTATTTGCTCGTAGAGACTATTTTCCAATTCCTAGAAATTGTCTACGAAGACATGTATTATCAATCAATCGATCATTTAATACATAAAAAAGTAATAATACCACATACCGCGCATGCGCTCATGGCCCAGTGACTCGGTACTGTTTGTAGGAGGAAATAAGCGCTGGAAAGGCGTATGCAGGAACCAATTGTACTCACTGTTGACGGTGAGAACGACGGTGGCGCTGATGGCGGCCCCTACGCCGTTCGAGGCCTCGCACAGGTACTTTCCCCTGTCTTCGCTGAGCACGGACACGATGCTCAGGGAGCCGTTCTCCAGCACGTGGATGTGCGGGCTGCTCACGATGCTGTGGAACTCGCGGGACTCTTCGCCTGTAATGGTCCAGAAACGCGCGCGACATCAGTGCGGTCCAAGCGAAATGATCTACCGTCGAGACCGGTTATAACGAACTCGGTTATAACGAAATAGCGGCTACAGCGAAGCGATCACGATTTCCCATTCAATTTTGCACTTCGTTATAACCAAAGTCGGTTATAACGAAATTGTGGATATAGCGAAGTGATCTTCTATTCCCGTTGACTTCGTTATAACCGGTCTATTCCGTTTCACATTAATGGCTCTCTAACACTCGCGGATTCGCGGGAGGGTCCGCGCAGGCGGAAAGGGATTTTGGAGCCGCGGTTGCCGAATTCGACTCGTCGCTGGCAGAGTCAGTCCGGGACCCATATCCGGATTTTCTGCCAGCGACGAGTAGATTTCGCCACCCGGCTCCAAAAGCCACTTTCCGCCTGCGCGGATCCGCCCGCGAATCCGCAAGTGTTAGAGCGCCATAAAGCCTCAAACACGCGGTCGATGAAAACGGGCGTCGCGCGACGGAGTGTGTAGCGACCGTCGCTGATGCTGCTCAAAGTTTATTGAGATAACCGTCGAATAAATAGAGGTGTCTGGGGGCCATGCCTGACAAAACGACAGCCTCCCTCCCCCCCCCCCCCCACCTCTCCCTTCATGGCCATACCATCCAGCAGGCCCAGACAAAAGGAATGTATGACAGAGGACGAAAACCTACTTGGTCGGGACAAATCAAACATAAAAACACATAAGTAGTAAAAAGACAATGGATACAAAGACAAAACCAAGGAATCAATCCAAACTGTCCCCCACACAGTGAAGAAAAAAAAAAACGACGCGCCTTTCTATTTTAGGTTTGCACAAACACGGCAAACAATGCAGCTACACGCAACAACGTAGTAAATGTAAGTCAATTAGCCATCTCTATAACAAAAGAAAAAAATTTTTTTTTCTAGCCTGTTGATAAACGCTGCACAAAAAAGACAACGCCCGTGCACAAAAAGAATTAACACTTGTTACATTTTAAGTGACAATAGATACACATTTATCATTTCTTTAAATTACCCGAGACTGGGGCGAGAAAACTATGAAGCATCAAAACGTGGAAAAGAAAGGCAAAGTGATAGGAAGACAACGTCTCGAACAAAGCTAAAAGGTTTATTCAGTTCTCTCTCTTATATACCGCCACATTTATGTTTTTCTTTAAAGCTAGCACAGACATACCTCCCTGAATAATGGCCATGAGATCAGGGTGGTCATTTAGAAAGTCCGCGTATTTGATAATCTAATTTCTTTATGCCATAAATTGTGCGTACCTTTTGCTTTGTGTTGCTCATGTGCCGAAAATTGTATGGATAATCTTTTCAAAGATACTCACTGAAAAAGGCAGTTGGTTCTAATATTATTTGAATATAGATTAATAAAGATAACTTCTTCTTTATAACATTTTGAATAATTAATATTCGGCGCTTTCTAAAGTGCGGAGCAGAGTGACTCCGGTACGGGGTATTTTCGACAAAGCGCAAGGCCTTTTATTGGAGTATGTGCAGGATATTTGTTTCTGTTGTAGTCCCCCATAAAAGAAGACAGTAGTGAACACGTGAATGAACCGAGGTATAATATGGCTGCTTTATACCCAGTGAGACAGGACATTTTATATAGATAATCCCTAGAGATCGCGAGATTTCCGTTCTTATTCTTTACACATGGAAATATCAAATTTGAGTTTTATGAAACAGAACACCTAGGAACTTATGCGATATAATATAACACGTTCTGTGAATTCGCATTAAAATTAAATTTGCATTTCTTGCTAAATACATTTATTCCGTGGTCGAAATATAATATACTTCGTTTTTTTTTGTGTGTGTGTGTTTAACTAAAATTGATTTACTCTGAGCCACGATGATAAATTTTAAGCCATGTGTTGGTTTCACGCTCAAGTACTTCTAGGCTTGTTCCAGGAGCCGATCCAAGACCGAGGTGTCGTGGTACTTGTCACCTTGTTTGGCGTCTGCCATGACACGATAGACCAGCCAAGTGGAGTGAACGCACCGTGACCTTGAGCTTTTAGTACGCGTGTCTGTGTTTGTACACGTGTTGTATAACCGTTTGACTTCGTTGTTACTTTCCGTGAAACAAAACTGGAGTGACAGTAGGCTTATGTGACGTGGAAAACAGACTAACCCAAGATCGTTGCACTGCCCCTTCAACGCGGAAAAAAAGAAAGACAGGCGGGGAGTGATGTAGTCGCACCTTCGCTTTTGGCAACCGCTCGAGCCCACGTGGACAGTGACAGGCTGACCTCCGCGGCGCCTCCACTTAATAAATGCTGGCCGGAACGACCGCACGGCGTTCGTTCGAAGCCGACAAGTTGGACAGGTCGCGAAAGCCCCCGTCACCTCAGATCTTGAAGCATGCGAGTTCGCGGCTGTCGTAGTAACTTGATAGGCGAAAAAAATAAATAGAAACATGCAGTTTTTATCGGTAAAGGCTGACCCTGTCCATTGGCTTTTCTAAGCGTCTGCGGTGTCACCCGGGTTTAGCCGGACGCGGGCGCGACAGGCGCGGCTCGAACAAACAGCTCCGCGGGGCCAAGGGACAGCGGTGACAGAGAGACGCAGGGCAGCGGTGCGAGCTCAGGCAAAGCGCGGCTTTTCGTGCCACAAAACTCCGTTCGACCGTGAGCTGACAGTACGCTGGGATGCGACGCAGCTTGCTGGTCCAGTCGACCGCCCCTCTTTCATCGCCCGACCCCGACCTCTCTCTGTGCGTAAGTATGGGGCGGGAGCATGATCACGTGGCGCAAGATGGACGTCTGATTGGTCCAGCGAGCACGTAGTTTCAATCGCACTGTCGGCCTAGGAGTGAAACGGAGGGAAGGGTCCTCCTGACAGCCGCGCGCACACTGGACGGACGGACGTGGGGAAGGGGCAAGCTTTTGGCAAGGCCCAGGAAGGGACACCCGAAACAAGGGGCTTATGGGATTCGGAACCGACAATATTGAGTGTCGAACGTTGATACAAAAGCGCGAAGATACAAAAGTAAAGGGTAATATTTACGAAAAGTTGGTGGTGACCGCAAACTTGCACAAAACCTGCAACCAAATCGATTTCGCAAAAAAAAAACAAAAAAAACGGATGGTCTGGGTAGGATGGAACGGGATTCACCGTGGCGGTTGGCAGATCGACTGATTCTGCAGGTTTCGTGGCCAAAAAAGACATCGCTGTCGCTACCGGCGGGGCTCCAACCGCGCAATTAAACGTCTGCGGCCGCGGGATTATCTGCGTCTACCTTTTTTCCTCGGCGTACACAATTTCGCGCCGATAAAGGCTTAATTAAAAGGAAAGCGTTAATTTCACAGCCCACGCGGCATGCGCGCAATCTGGCGGAGCACTCTCCACTGTAATTACGCAGAATCAATTAAAAGACAAATGGCGGACCGGGGGCCACGGCACGCGACCAACCCAGCGGAAGAAGCTGTTTCTCATCCGCGTCGCGATAATAATAAAAGAAACAAAGAAACGAGCAAAAAAGGACGATCCTCGGGGGTTACAGGCGCGCGAACCCTCCCTTTCTTTGCCGCAATGGGGAGAGAAGTCTTTGGCTATTAATTATTCAGAGTACTCCTCGCTAGGGGTTCCGCAAAGCGGTGCCTTTCATTAGCGTGAAACTTTAGAACAAAAGTGGGCCCGCCGCACGCGAGTTGCCCGGCAACTTCCAAGCCGCTGGGGCTACATAGTACCCGCTTCACAAGCGCTCGCGCACGCAGTTGACGCGCTCCAAAATCGCGGGATATTCGTCAACAAAAAAAAAAATAGAAAAAACGTGCGTTTTTCTTTTTAATTTGGACTTTTTTCGTTACGGTCCTTCGATGGCAGAAACACCAAGTATATGGTGCCGCGGAGACGTTCCGGCGGAAGCAGCTCGTCGTGGCCTAGAGTTTGATTTACTCAATTACTCAAACGGTTCTCTCGGCTTCGCACGAAGTCCGACCTAAGTCAACGTTCGATTCGATGGAAACAAACGAGCAGGGCCAAAAGGGCTACTTCAGGGCGCTCGTAGTCTTTGTGCGTTTATTATATCGCCGGCCAAACCAATCGCGCGCAATCCATGCCACCTGGTCCTGCGCCTCTTTTTTTCTGGTGCGAAATTGGTCTAGCCGTTGATAAAATAATAAAAAAAACGCGTTCAGAAGAGCGCCGCGACGATGCCCTTTTGTCACTGCTAGATTGTCTCCGTCAGATAATGTATAATGCTGTCTGCGCCCACACTTGTTGTAAAACGGCTACGTTACACCCGACTAAAACAATCCCCGGTGGAGGGGAACAAGGGAAACAGGAAGGACAAACGCAAATCTCCAAGCATTTTTGTCAATTCTTGCCCAGCTCCATCGGACCTTCGCATTTAATTGCATTACCATAATACATAAGACCTTCGGTCGGTGGAACGTTAAGAATTGGATGAATGCTTCACCCCCAGCGGGAGCTTTCCGCCTTCGGTACAACACTGCTACCACTGCGTCGTAGGAGCGCCGGAAGAGAACGAGCGCGTCTCGGAAGGCTTAGGTTCCTACCGCGTTCTTAGCCCTAAACATTCTTAAGCCGCCATCGCACTGCTGAAACATCGTACAAACGGCACACTGCAGACTTCGTCTGAGGTCGTCCTTGAATGACGGTCACGTTGGTCAGACACAAACTGCCTGCATGTTCAAAGGACATGAAGCAAACATGGTCCGAACGTACTTGAGGCATCTTCGCAGTTAAACATGTCGTCCTGTCTTTAGCAAATATGGTTTCTTTTTTTTTCATGACGTATGAGAACCGTGATAGCGACCTTGGAGAGAATTGCCCTGCTCGAGAGCATCCGAATCCTCGGTTGACCCTAGCGCTGCTGGCACTCAATCTTGTTGCTGCGTGCTCTACGCAGCGGCGTAGACTTTCCATTTTCCCGGGGGGGGGGGGGGAGCAGGCTGAGTTCTCCCGGGGAGAGGGAGGGGGGGTGCTGCGCGTCACCTTCTCGCCAGAACTGAAGATTGAAGCTAATGAAAGGCACGCTGGGATTCCATTTCCCATGTATTTTGTCAATAAAGGCAACGTGGGCGTTATTTTGTTTACATGCCGCTACTAGGAGCTCGTTACATGACACGTAAACAGCGTCTCTTGGAAAGGATCATGGCCCGAACTGAAGGGGGGGGGGGCTTTGCCCTTTCTCTAACCCCTTCCCCTCCCGGATTTTACTAGGGGGGCACGAGCCCCGGTGCCCCCCCCGTAGTCTACGCCTATGGCTCTACGCGCTTTACGTGGAAACGTAGCAGCGACGCTGCGATGGACCCCTCCGCCAACTGCGACTGAGAGGTGGAATTGAGCGCTAAACACTGAGATGCTTTCCATCGTCGACAATTGAAAAGAAAAAGAAAAAAAAAGAAATCGATATTGAGGAATCCGTATAGCTGATATATACCGGGTTTTCCATCGAATGTCGGCCGAATTTCCCGTGTAAAAACGTGTTGAACAGGAATAACATAGGTCTAATCAAGTAGAGTATAGCGTTTAAGATAATTAGGTTCTTTTATAAACTTGCGTAATTAACTTTTTTTTAATTAGATAAAAACAGAAAGTTTATATTTAAGATGTGATGAACATAATCGAAAACAACTAAATGCTTAATTGGAAGAAGATTTGTAGTTCTTCGTTTTTCTCTGTTTCCACAAAAGCGTAACAATTAAACCCGCCCTCCCGCGCTTTTGTTCTTTCTTTCTTAGCTTTTGCTTCTTAGCTCCTATAGCAGTGGTCTCAAAATCATTGGAGTGTGGGCTATTTCGTTGTGGGCTATCTCAAACTCATTTGAGATAGCCCATAACGCAAAGATCGAGGGCCAACGTACGACGGGGGGGGGGGGGGTTCAAAATATGAAGAGAAGAGACATCGCGCTCTATGCTTTTTATAAACTCACAGTTTTACCAGTGGCATCTTTAGATTTGATTTATTTATATGACTACTTTGGGCCCTGTCCTCACGTGGTAACAGGAATTAAAATGATACCACCCCGCCACCGTGCTGGCAATTTTAATAGAACAAGAGAGCAAGTACACTGTCTTTCCCGTTGCTCAATTCACTCAGGAATTAACCAAGCTCAACGTGTCTCCAAGAAACAATCCGTTAATTTGGCAGCTTTTGCTTTCCGGACGATTTTTATTGCAACACTTCTGAACAAATACTTGTATTTTACTGATGATATATCTTTTTTTTTTTAAGGCGAGAATCCCGAGCTCGTAGTTTTATCTTTGGCAGTTGCTCCTGCTGATCGAGAGTTCGCGCAGCCGAGATGCATCCTTCAACGAATAGCTCGCACTTGCAGCCTAATAGCGGAATTGTTGTACATTACAAAAAGCTGGGAAGCAAAAAATAAAGCGAAACAAAGGGCAAATGAACACAGATAAGTATAAACTATGTGACTACGTTAAAAGAGCAGAGCTACTTTTCGAGTGAAAATGAATCGGCGAGATGAGATCACTATGGCGCATGCCATTTCTAGCGCTCGAGACATGGGAACCGGGACTCGTAGCCAGTTGTCTGCGGGCCGCGTCCCAGCGAGTCCCGGGCCGCATGCGGCCCGCGGGCCGCGTGTTTGAGCGCCCTGTCCTGTAGGCTTGCGCCTGCGGCACGAACTGTAACATTTACGCGCCACCACACAGCCGACGCCCTTAAAATCTCAATAAAATTGACAAATTCAGCGGTTCTCGAATACGCTTAGCAATTAACTAATTGCAAGCGCATGTTTATTTTTACTAACCAAAAAGGTTAATTATGCGAAACAAATTAAGGACCCCATTATTGGAAACTTCACGTACCTCACTATAGATCGTCCCGTTGGCAGTGACTAATACGACACCAATCGTTTTTCACCGCGATACTAAGCCTTCGCATATAGGCGTATGCGCGGTTTTCCGAGAAATACCCGGTATATGTAAAACTGGTTTTACACGAGTTAAACAGAATGCATATCGCGCGTTTATTGGGGGATATCTAAGCGACATCTGCCAATTTTTTTTCCGAAACGAGTATAGAATAATTGCGGCCTGCGAACATCTTCATTTTCCCCCATAATACGTCATCACACTAGGATGGCGCCAACTGGGCGATTGGTCCCGAGCCCGATGCCGAGTGTTCTTGGACGCGTTGATTGGACATGAGGCCTAGACGAGTGCTGACGTAGCTCTCGTGTCCAATCTGCGTCTTCGCTCGATCTCAGTGCGATGACGTCAAAAATGTGTTGCACAGGCTTCGATTATTCCGGGCTGTACTAATACAGCGCGCAGTAATCTGGCAGACCACCGATCAAGGTTGTCAAACTCTCCTCTCGCAACACCTACCAGATTACGAGGTCGTAAGTAGGGGTGTCGCGAACCGGCCGAGGTTCGAGTTCGACCAGGTTCGACTTTTTCGAACTTTTGGTTGAATGTTCGACGCACCTTATATTGAGGTTCGACTCGTGTGCGCATGCGCGACAGGCTGGCCAGTTGGCTTCGGATTGGATGGTGATGGCTAAGAGAAAAATTAAGGGCAGCGCTGATTGCTTATTTCAGTTAATACACTACAAAAAAAAATTAAGTTATTAACTTCTTCACTGATTAGATTTGGTTTCTTTTAATTGCAACTGTTCATAAAATAAAATAACACTTTGCGTAAAAAAAAAAAATTTCTCCAAACCTAGACATGCTTGTATCAAGGTCTGGCCACACTGTCCACAAAGTCGAACCGGTCGAATCTGGTGAAAAGGTCGAAGGTTCGTCGAACCGGTTCGACTCAGTCGAACCCCGAAAGTTCGACCTAAAAATCCGGGTCGACAAAAGTTCGCAACACCCCTAGTCGTAAGGCTCAAAACGCACCATGGATGGATGGATGGGTAGATGGATGGATGAATACGGCCTACCCCTTTAAATCGGGCGGCGGCTTGCGCCACCTAGCGAAAGCTTTCTACACTAACTATAGGAGGCCGAGCACATATTAAAGGGAATGTCCGGTCGAAACCGGAAGTACTTAAGTTTTTGCGCTCGTTACGTCGAGGGAGCATTCATGTAGACAAACCTCGTTTTTATTTTGATATATGATCTCCCGTTATTAATTAAACCTTTCATGAGCGTAGGTACGAAACTGCACCCCGAATTTCGCCAGTGTCAATGGCTGACATCCGTAGGTGCTGCGTGACGTCACAAAACGCAAAGGTTTGTCAAATGGTCGGGATAACAAGCGTTAATCGATAGACGTCTTGTATTTTGTTTCGAATTATATAGTCTCCTAGGCTGTGCCCTACTGAAATACGGTTCTTTTAATGCAGTTCCCAAGCATGTGCAAAAAAATCACGCTTTTTAGCACGATATTACTCGCAAACAGCCATAAGCTTCGGGCAAACGTATGCCGATTCGCGCAAACACAACTGTGACGGCCACCGATCGAACTAGGAGCGCTTGCAAAGCAAAGGACGCAGATTTCGCCTCTGAAGCGGCACCTAGGTACACGAAGCGGCATCTGGGTACACATGTCGGCGGATCCGCTGGACCGGTGATGAGGCTGCTGGTCGTTCCCTCAGAGGCGATGTCCGCGGGGCGAAGGCATACGTCAAATCGTTCAAATGCATGTCGTCACTTGACTTGGTCGAGCTTGGTGAATCGTAGTCACGCTCCATTTTCACACGCGGGTGAAACAGAATCGGGCTGCACGCGTGCTAAATACAGCGTCGGGTATCATTTCCAGATGGCCTAGCTGTTGGTTTCGGTTTCGCTGCATAATCAAATTGATTGATCCGATTTGGGCGAGGAGTAGATGGACGTAGTTTAATAGACATTATCTGTGTACTCTCGTCCCCAGCCACCTAATAGGCATATCCGGGATGGGCGACGAAAAAATACTAATACGCTTCAACCTGTAACTAGTAAAACAATAAGGGGGAGGCAAAACGATAATATGTGACGGTTACGCTTATATTTTAACTGTCTTCTACTGACGTGGCGACGGCAAAGCAGTGTTTTCGCCCATACTGGAAGTGACGACAATTCAAGGTGGCAGCGCCCTTGAAGAAAGGGTCTATATCGTTGGCACAGCATCACACCTCAGATTACGAGCCTTCTGTCCGCTTAGAGCTCAGCTCGTAGCTCTCTTCTGTGAGATGATTGCTGCATAAGCGGGATCTCGATCTTGACGGGAACCCAGTCCCTACGCACGGCGACGATCCACTTTGCTCGCCACTGTACGTCTCGCGGAAACGTGTGGAACGTCATGTCTTGGCTCGCATGTGGTGCCCGGTTGTTGTGGCACCCAACCGCGCAACAAAAATCTGACCCAACCACGATACAAGTCGACCACACCAACAAAAACGAAGCACGCTGAAGCGTTCACTCGCAGGCAAACGACGAGACAGAAATGCTCGCTTTGTGTTTTGTGACGTAAGAGCTTCAATGTTGCCAACGAAAGCAGCGTTTACGCTAGAATGTGATTGGAGCAGTATAAATTCAATTACTCACGCCGAGGGGCATATAAAATTCAGATATTGTACGTATGATGCGTCTCGAGGCAATAACAATGATATTCAATTGTTTTCTCGAATACAAAATTTAACCGGACAATCCCTCTAACCACGGGTGCTTCGTCAGTGTTCCGCCGCACTTGTGTTCTCGCTGATTAAACGCGAGTCCCAGCAGAAGGCTGACGCAACACTTGTGTTCGAACCATGCCCCTCGCTGCCCTTCGAGTGCTGACGGGGAATATCCTGCGCACTAAGCTATCGTTATCTGTACTCATTTTCACCTCTAGGACCTTATAAGATTAAGTACGGCACTTCTAAGAACGTTTATTAATTCGGCCCTTCATTCGTTGAACTAAGATATATGTAGGTGATTCTTAGATTAGATTGATGTTCTTTTATAGAAGTGTACACATTTCAGACAATAAAAAGCATAGTTTTTTTTTTTTTTTTCAGCAGCCAAATCTTGTAGGGACTACCTCGCAGCAATGCGCAAAAACTTCCTTTTTGTTCTTGATGGAAAAATGAGTTTAGGACGTGTCGACTGCAGCTAGATCTACTAAAAGAGCTAGGATTAGAGGAACGACACAATTAATTCCCCGATTGTTTCGAGGCCGCAGAAATCTTGTTGCCTAGGGCAGAGCGGGCGCCAGTGGCGGCAGTTAAAATTGTCAAGTCCGGATTCCTGAGCTTCATAACAATATTAACCTATTAATAATAATTGATTTATTTCGCAAGAAAAAAAATTGTGATTGTATTTAGGTCAAAAACTCTTAGACAGATAAGCTTCGAAAACACAACAGTAGAGCACACATCAAAATAAAGCACCATACGTTGAAAAAAAAAGAAACTGCCAATTAAGAACATCGATGAACATATATATATTAGTTCTGGAGAACGGAAAGGTGCGTTCCGCGACTTGAGACAAAAATTCGGTTGACTGGGATACTATGCTTTTAAGCGCCAATATCTATGGAGTGTCGTTGCTTCAAAGCATTGACGACGTTTTAAGAAACGCAGGGCGGGGCAAGTGCCGAACATCTCACGATCGCACCTCAGCCAATCACGATGAGCCGATAAGAACACGGAAGGTCCAATCCCAAGGCAAGAAGCATAATCATCATGGGCGACGCCGTACGTTTCTCATGCTGTCGGTTAGAGTGAAAAACTCGGGAAGGTGGATGACAAGCGAAGCTGTTTAGCGCATGACACAGACCCGCCCCGAGGATCAGGAGGAAACTAGACACGCGCGACGGGACCGCCACCCGGCGGAAACTAGACACGCGCTACGGGACCGCCACCCTGGGAGAGCGGAAGGAAAGGAGACGGCCCGCGAGCGCTCGGAACGAGGACAAACAGAGTTCGGTGCGAGCGTAGACATGGCCGACGCGGGTCGCACAGGGGAAAATTTTTGAGAAACCTTTATTATCTACCTGAGAACCTACTGATCTTGAAAATAATGCCTAATGATAAGTAATCTATACTGAAAATGCATGTCCAAGCGACGAGACGTATAAGCTTTTGCAAAAAATGAAGCGATTTTGCATCAAATTCGGAACCTGGGTTTTTGTTGACGCACACGAAACATTCACGGAACCCTAGCCATAAACAGCTTCGCTGTAAAAGGTACGTACCCACGGCGTGCTTCCAGCGTACCACGGGCTGAGGCTCTCCCTCCGCCTGGCAGTCGAAGGTCACCGAGGAGCCGACCACCGTCGCCAGGTCTGTCGGCCGGATCGTCCACCGCGGTAACGCTGCGATCATCAAGGGTCGAGAATAGTTAGTTATCGGGCTAGTTATGTGCCTGACGCTCGGGCAACTCGTAGGCGCAAATAACGACGGACACGAAGAAGGCGGCGACTCGGATGAGCACGATTGTACGTGTCCCCCTTTCGTTCCCGTTCCTGTTTGCGCTTACGAGTTTCATTCGGATCGTGAGAAGTACATACGCACCACCTGGGAATTCTGGGTTAAATTCCTGACCCCTTGCCGTTTCGATATGGATCAACATCGTTACCGGCTTGCGGTCGCGCGTCACTACTGTGCGATGCACGCCAAAGACCCCAGGTTAGCAGTCGTGCTCAACTGGCTAAATTGTTAAAAAGAAAACGACGTTCCAGGATCGCGTTTCTGTGAGGAGGAATGGAGGGACGCCGTCGTTCCATCTTTCATTGGTGGAACTGGAACGGGAACTCGCTACGTTTTCGGGGAAGTGGCAAGAAAAACGACCTTCCCTTTTTTGTCTATAGATCTGCAATTTTACCCGAATTTAGCGGGCATTTGTGCTTTTTATTATTGACTATTTCTACCTCCGACTTAAAGCGATGGGGAAGTGTCCGGGAGATTATCGAAAACAAAGAACTGGAACAAATGTGATAGTGGCGACATGACGCGTACTTTGACGTGGATATTTACAGTTACTGTGAACGACCTAATTTACGCGGACTCTAATTTTTGGAAATCGGGCCAAAGCAAAACTTTTCAAGTTACCTGTGGGTCCATTATTTTCGCGAATCGGTGTGGAATGCTATACATTTGCAACCATAATGTAACATAGTAGCAATTTTTTAATATTCACGTCAAGAACTTTAGGTATCGCCGCCTGGTGTATTTTTTCACAACTCAGAGTGAGGATACTACAACTTCCTCTGCTGGTGCAAGCACGTGCAAAGCCAAGCTTCTATGCACTTTGAAAATTAAAACATAACCGCGTGGATTGCACGTGCGCTACTACCTTTACCCCTCTTTCGACGCCAATCGAAGGGGGGGGGATGAACCGCCCCGTCACTGTTTTCCTGTTTCGACGCCCCCTGCTTAGAGTCCTTTTAAAGGGGCGATAGAACATTTTTTGCTCTTTGCGCAAATACCGCTTAGAACGAATTCCTGACGTTAATGACCTATGAAACACGAGTTCGTTTATCACCCCACGCAATAGAAGTCCCAGAAAAAAATTAAAGAAAAACGAGCAGCGTTCACCCCCTCAACTCGCAGCCAGAACAAGCGGCCACGCAATCTGGAGCCGATTTTATGCCGCCAATGTTGATCATAGCCACGCGCTGGGGTTGGCAAAGCACATGAGACGCGCTGAGTTCCAGACATTGTTATGGCTCGGCTATTGTCGCCGTTGCAGCGATTGGACACGGGCCACTACTCGAATGCTTCTCGAGCTAGTAATTATCACGAGCCCAAATCGAGTGCGCACGCAATGCTCGGGTCCAATCTATGAATTGCATTCAAATATCGTCATTGGGGCGTACTGCGACCTCCAGTTACGTCATCAAGTTTTGCAAAGGAGAGATTGAGTGAAAACGATCGCTTTTATCGTTGATACTACACCGCAACAAAGGAGTTCTTAGCCAGTGGCGTTGCTTGCAAGTATCCTTGAGTCCCACTAGTGCCAGTAAGGTCGTGTAAAGTGAAAAAAAACATTCCAATTGAATATCGTTGCACTGCCCCTTTAACTAATCGACGGCAAGGAACAGCACTGCGTGCAATAGATATATTGCTAAATTACCCAAGCATCAAGGAGAATGCATAGATTGGTGTTCCAAGCGCCGCGCGTGCTGGCCTCAGCAGTAGTAACTTTTCTAAAGCAAATGCCTCAAACAAACTGCATCTTGCATGTTCGTTCGTCAACGCCTTATTTTGGTTATTTACTTCAAATCTTTTATACGGGGAAGGCGTGCGCGTGTGGCGCGCAGAACACCAACCCCTGCATTCTTCTTGATGCTTGAGTAATTTAGCAATAGGTCTATTTTCGAAATAATGGTTCTAGAGGATCTGGGATAAAACGGTTCACGTTCATGAACTCACGAGGGGCCATGACAGACTTCGAAGCCAGAGTCTCCTGCCAGGGAGACACTGGCAGGGTGCAGTGACGTCATGTTATAGTTTCTACCCTTGACGTCAGCGTGAGGATTATCACTTGTAAATGGCAAATTCGACGGTGTGTTTAAAATAGACGGTGACAAGTTTGATTGTGTACAATGGAAGCTTGGAGTCATCGCGTTCTTAAAACACCACCGTCAATATTGACAACGTGACATTAAAGCGGGTTTCACATGCAGCGATTTTGGCCCTAGATCGGCGCGATTTCTGCCGTCGCGGCGCCCTGGCCAGCCGCAGCGGCTGAGCGGCACGGTTCCACCAGGTTGGAAATTTGTCGTCGCCGCAGAGCGGCAGTTTTCGCGCTGGCCACTCACAGCGCGGCGGGAAATCACGTGACAGGAGGCGTTTTCACGTTCTTGAAGCAGACGACAAGCAGAAAAAGTACGCAAGTGACTGGTTTGCGGTTCTTTTTTTCCGGCGGGTCGACCTTCTTTGATTCAGCAGTCGCATCGGAAGTGTTCAGGAGATTATGGAGAAGGCCGATTGCTGTCCCCTTCCTTGGAATTTGTTTTCTCTATTAATTACGCGGCTCTTCTTTACTCTCCTCGCACGAATACCAACTGTAGTGAGCGCAACAGACGCTAAACGGAAAAGGCTTGTGCAAGCGCTAGTAAGAAAAACAAAAAAGATGAAGAACTGAGTGACATTGACGTGCATTTTCCAACACAGATCGTCACACCAAGTAAGACAAAATGTATCGCGCCCAGCTCAATGAACTGCTTATCAGTGAAGTGTCGAAGCATCGGGTCTTTGGGACGCGCAGCTCAAAGAATTTAGGAACAAAGGCATTAAAATTGTTGTTCGAAGCCTTTGTAACCACTGTGCGCATCTGCTTGCTGCAAGCAACATTGGCCATCGCAACGGCAGAAAACGCTCATGTGAAATGAAACCTCGCGATCTGTGCCGCCGCGCAGCTAGCGGCAGCGATTTTGGCCGCGGAATCGCTGCATGTGAAGCCCGCTTTACTCTTATTTCTGCTGATGAAAGCAGAATTAATCCCAGTCTGGCTAATCTTGGCAAGCCGACCACACCGGCACTTTTGGCCAATAGTGACTTCATGGCGAATAGTCTCTACTTAAAAAAATAAACAGTAAAATGATTTTATCCCGCTGATCGGGCGACAACTGCCCGGAGGCGAAATTCGCCCGAAAGCGGACAACGCCACTCGGCCGGTTCTGACCTAGCCAAATAGAACTACACTCAGATCATATCCAAAAGGCCGAGACAAATAAAAGAAAAGGTATTGACACTTTTAGTAAAGTCTGCTTTATCGGCGGAAATAAGAACGATATCAAACTGTAAACTCCGACAGTGTTGATTTTTGAATGCAATTACCCCAAGCCTCCGCCGTGGCATTTAGATACCGTCAAACATGTTGGTCGCAGCTGATATTCTTTGTCGTGACGTCACACGAATCAAACGATGTCGTCTCCGCGCGGTGTCTCGTGCTGCTCTTGTTCGGCGCCTAGGGAGTGGTGGGGATTTTTGGCCCCCTTCAATGAAAAACGTCATGACGATAAACGGACCTGCGGATCTGTGAGAAAAGAAACAACGTTGCGGCAATCCTTTGACTCTTGCCCTCACCATGTCGTAACACACACAGAAAACAAAATATTTGTGTTTGACGAAATTAGCTACCCTGGAGTGCTCTGACAGTTCAGGTCACTAATTTGTAGTTGCCATGGCCTTGGCGTTTTTATCACAAAAATGTTTATTTACGTATTTACAAAAAGGTGGAAGAGATATGGGCCAGTGGGCCAGATGTTGCGTCTGTTGCAAACGCCTATTCTGCTTCAGGTCGTTCTCCAGCTTCACGGTCCCCGCGAACTTCAACAGCCAGGAGTTGGGATGCCGCGACGTCAGGGACACTCGCCTTCTGTCGTGCTCTTTTCCAGAACTTCTACGCCCAACCGCCAGGATCGCGACATCCGAGAGCGTGATGCTTCCGCTTTTGTGACGTCATTTATTGGCACTTCGGGATCACTTTCAATGCAGCGAAGGAACAGGATGTTAAACACGCCAGTGCAAGACACGTTTCAGGCACGGTATGTAGCAGTATGTACTACGCAGTAATCTGAACATGATACGTACATACGAGTGTTTCACACGGGTTGCCGAGTAGAAATCGTCCGTACTGCCGCGTACACTCGTTTACACTGTCCGCCATTGTGCGTTCCGTGCCTCTCAGTTTTGACAGCGAGAAAACTTTCGAAGCACGCGAACCGATGTGACGGTTTGAGAGAAACCGGGGCACTGCTTTCTTTGCGGTGTTTGTTTTTGGTCCAGGTCTAGTCGAGAGAAAGCGAAGCCTCGTCGAGGCAACTGGAGCGTCCGTCTTCCCGGAGCCGGAGAAACCTTAGGCCTACGCGATAGCGATATTTCTTCTCATTTAGGACGAGGTTGAAACAGAAAAAAAGAAAGAACAATATAAATTGGAGAAGCCAAGGAGGGGACCGCTGTCGACATTTCGCTCGGCTGAAGAAAGAGATGACATCCAGACACTCGTATACCCGGACGTTGCCTGCAAAAACGCGATCGGTGAAAGAGACATTTGCGACAAACGACCCTCGAGCGTAGCTCAAACAAAGAGCGGCCACGCAAGGCAACCATCGAGCTAAACAAAAAAAAAAATACACAGCTATATTTGTTTTGCTATTTTTTCCCCGCTTGGTTCTTGGTCGTCTGCGTTGACGGATTTAGTTTGGGAGCCGCTCGCTCGCACGCATCGCTTCAAATCCTCCGTCCCTGGCTTGTTCGTTCGGTATAGGCACGACGTGCAGCCAACTCAAACGATCTGCCCCGTTAAACAGAGCGCAGAGCCATCAGGGCAAGGAGGGGTGAAAGGACGGCAGAGGCAGATGCGTCCCGACGATTTGATTTTTTTTAGGCCTCTTTAACCTAAATATATAGGCGGTCTCTCGTGCGAATAGAATGTATTTCATTTAACTAAACTACGGCGATATTTTATATCTGATCGGAGTTGCGTTACCCGTCGAGTTGTATACGTTCGGGCGTTTAACTGTCCCGCCGACGTCGCAAGAACAATGGTGACGACGACCTTCGATGTTGTCTTCAAGTGTCGTCCCGATTTTTGTAGACGTTATATCGACGTTTTGTAGACATCATTTCGACGTCTCGTCGACGGATGTATTCTGGTTTGGTATACTTATAAAGTTGTTTGCGGTGTGCCACTAAACGAATAGGGAACATCGACTCCTGTTTCTACAGGAAACAATACTTGTTCTACATAAAATAGAGCCAGATTGGGGTACAGCAATAAATCCCTCGGGCATTCATAGCATCAGTAATGGCGGCCACCGTTTCTAGTGGCATGTCCGTTTCAAGAAAGTCAGGACGTGACTTCACCGACTGCACGAAGAACAATGTGATCTAATGTGCAGGAAATAAACTGCGTACGCACCACAGGAAGCTGAAACTTCGTGGGAATGTGATGCTGGTGGTTGTTATAAAACAAGCATCTTTCATCACGTAACATTACCTGGATCAAAAGAGAGGTTAAAGAAAAGCGAAATTTTCCCTGTGGGCCGACGTCCACCCATGCCTAATATTAATCATACTGAAATTTTAGATTGCGGGCGTCAGTAGCATTTATTTCAGTCAAAAAACTTGTCAGTGAAAAAAAAAACAAGGATATATTTGTTTTAACAAGTTCCTTCAAAGACATTGTTTCTACAAACTCCCATTTCTAAAATTTCCGTTTGATCAAAATCAGGCTGGGGTCGACAAATGTTCATAAAAAAGTCTAGTAAAAAGTCTATTTTTTATTTTTTTATATATATTTTGATTGAGGTAATGTTAAGTGTAAGCATTTTCGCATTTTATCACCAACACGAGCGTCACATTCTCATGGAGTTTCAGCTTTGTGCAATGTGGAGTTTATCCGAGCCGAAAAACCGTATTTCTCGATCGAACCTGGAAGAAGTGTTCTTGGCCTCTCACCAGGGGTTTCCAGCGACACGCGAAAGACTAACGACAAAACGCACGCTGATCCTTTGATATCTGACTCCAAGTAACCGAGATCTTTGACCTTCTGGCCCAAAGGTAGATGATCTTAAACAAACTTTCCTAAATATGCGACCCATAAGCCCTGATATCGCAGGAGTGTCAGATGTCTGCCCGCCTAAACTTACGGAAGTCATTGGACGAACCATACTGCATTTCATTACAGAACCTTCTTGATTTCGTTTTTTTTCATATCTGTGAATCGATCATTCCGCAAGAGAGTTGGCGGTATCGCGTAATCTTTTTCTGTAGTGTAGTAACTTACTCGTTACGTTTTTCAAAATACCAAGGGATTAGGTAGCTACGTTACTTATTTCTCGTGACACGTAACAGATAACATACTTGCGTTACTTATTTCTTGTAACGGGTAACTGTTCCGTTGCTCGTTACAACTTATTAGAGAGTTTTAGTAAATCGTCTTGATACTTTTCGTATACCCGATAACGGTACCCGATAACGGAACAATGCATCAACAAAGGCGGCGGCGGTGTATCGCATATCGTTATCGGAGTCATTGGAACGATCAACTAAACCGCTCTATTCTCAAAACTTTACAAACAGTTATACTTTAATTTTCCCCACGTTTGTAGGCACCAAGTCATGATGAGTCCTTGCGTTATTCGCATTTTCCTTCCAGTTTTTCCCCTTGAGTATTGAGTTGGAACGGTAAAACGATGAGGCAATTAGGTTACATTTCTTTAGGGTCATCGTATTTTTTGAAATATGGAGCTTAGGTGCACTTGTAACGTTACAACGTTAACACCTAATTATTCGAGCAAATAAGTAACGCAGAATTTGCGTGCGTTCCTTTTCATTCGTGGCGGTTATAGCAACGCGTCCCTCTTACACGAAGGTAACGTAGGATGGTAACCAGTTACTTGTTTTGAAAGTCACGAGTAACGTATTTCGTTACTTTTTCGGTAGCACCTACAACCCTTTTTCCCCAGTTATCCCAACAACTAAAAATGAGACGCGTCCACAACTTATACTTGCTAACATGGCTACTAGTCAACATCCCTGCCCTTCGAAGGTGGTAGGTGTATCGGCACTAGAGAGGAGTTGTAAACAAACTAGAGCAACCCTCATTGTTTTTTATTTTTTTAATCCTGCTCTTTTAAGGAATTAAGCGGGCGACGTTACAAGTGGTCGATACAGTTCTCCGTCTCTCCGTGCAACTCTAAGGGAGGTAGGTGCCAGCGAAGAATACGTCGGTAAAATGAGCGGGGAGCTGGAGTTCAACCAAGAAAAGGGCATCAAACGCACAAGGGTGGAGTTACAAATAGCAGCAACCACGGAGAACTGCCGGGCTCCTTCTTTGAACGTCTACACGAAGAGCGTTTCTCTCTCTTTCATTGATCCTTCGGACACGGCGCACCACTTTACTCCTTCTCACATAAAAGAAAGGGGAAGTTTTATACATTATTCACGCGCTGCACGTAGTAGCTTTTGCAAGATTTGGGCGTTGAAGGAACACACGACGCGTATGGCGGTTGAAACCTGCACGTCTTGATAAAACGACATAAAACTAATCTAAGGTGCACTTACCTATATCTTAATTCAACACATGAAGGAGAAAATTCGTAACGTTCCTCGAGAAGTCTGATTTTTTTTCTTTATTACAGTTTTTGAGGTGAAAACGAGTGTAGCCGGCTTCAAGGAACCGGCGGGAAGACCAAATGGCGCCATTTCCACGACATCGAAATGAAACCTAAAGCTAGTGATTAGGCTACGGTGTCTGGAACGCGCCTTGGACTGATGTTTATGCAAAGCGCAAGCGCGTCTTCTTTTTTTGTTTTGATTTTGTGGTTACGTCGAAATGCCGAGCTCTGATTGGTTCTGAATGAAGGAAAGTGGGTGGACCTCAAGGCAGCTTGCTTTGAGGTCTACCCCGTATCCCTCAGTCAGAGCCAGTCAGAGCTCGGCGTATTCTCACGTGACCGCAACTCCTGCGCAATAAGCAGATGAGTTGCTCTCCGCGTAGCGTTTTATACCACACATGCATTGAAAGTGGCCCCGGCATTGCGACCAGTGACGTCGTAAGATCCGCGGCGTTTCCTGCTGCCGAATGTCGCGTTTCCGGCTGTCGGTTACTTATTTATTTTATTTATTTGTAGATACTGCCAGCCCATTGCGGGCAAAACAGGAGGGAATGATACAAGTGCCACTTTCGCCGCTGTACCTCAACTGCTGGCTGGCGAAGCTTAAACTTTGAAGCTGGCGAGTTACCTACCCGGCTGTCCGTTCCTTTTCTCTGGACCACAAAGAGCAAAACCAAATCAAACCAAATTAAACATACGGCAGAACAGGGTCGCTACTCTCGTCGAACACAAAATAGGAGGCCAAAGTTTGCGGAACGCGCTGACTGGACACTCGCGGTGCTGACCCTCGTGCCGGGCGAGATGTCAATCAATAGAACTATCTTCTTCATTCGAGATCGGCAAACTTTGTAGATCGTGGCGAAGTTCATCGAAGCGCGCGTACAGCGCGCCGACTGAATGGCTGCGCTAATGGCGCTGCGCCCGTTTGTCCCTACATCCCTACGCCATACTGAAATCCATGCTTTGTAAATCGCCCTTAGGCTAGTTGCCGACGCTCGAAAGTACTCCAAACTTTCTGTGGAATAAAAAAAGTCGCGAAACGCGTCGTTTGACGAAGTTGTCGCTGTCGTCAACGTGAGGTTTCAGAAGTTTGCGAAAAGCGTTGTTCGAGCTGGAAATCTTCGCTTCGAACTGAGGCGAAGATAAACTTTGTCAACAGGCGCTGCTGTACACTGTCATAGAACTTAACTACCGTCACCGTCGACGACACTAGAGCGGGACGCCTTCCAACTTTAAGACAACAACTTTCGGCGACAGTACCGGTTGGCGAAGGCTGTTGAACGTTGGCTGTGCGACGAGCTTCGTTCGGCGTTTGAACTTCGGAGGTGCCGGAAAGTAGCATCCACCACGATCGTGAAGCAGCAAGTCATCTGTGCGCCTGTTCTTTGGAACCGGCAGTTCTTAAGGCACAGTAACATAGTGGCGACAGGCAAGCGAGTCTGCGGGCCCTTTCCTCTTCAGGCGCTGTAGAAGCTGGAACCGACCACAAGGTTCGACGATCTTTGGTGTACTCTGCGGCGAGCTCTGCACAGGCCCTCGCCAATTGAGGATGGTCTGCCATAATGCTGATTAAGCTAATTAGCATTTTAAATCGTGTTCACGACCCACGCGGTTTTAAGTTTCTGGATTTAAAAGGAGCGGCCGGAGAAGATGGCGATGATATTTCTTACGCGTATATGAGGCCGTAGCAATTCCGCTGATTTCGGTTGTAGTATAGGTTCGATTGCGGATGTGGAGCACGAGGGTGCCACAACCGGCGGCCATTGTTTGGCGCCAGGCAATACGTGCTAGTCTACAAAAGGAACGAATAAAATAAACTTTCTGAAGCTTGTGTAAAGTGTCTTGTAAAGAAAGTTTTGTCAGGTTTCGCAGCAATAGTAAGACAGAATTCGCAATCGTCAGTAACTGTCGAAAGGCTATTAAATTACACAAACAGAGTGCTAATCTCTGTCGTCTGCTTCCATAGAAGAAATTCGTCTGTTTGACGGTTCCGAATTGTTGTCGTCATTATTCATAAATATCGTTTCTGCTCAAAATAACTCGCAACTTCATCACCGTCTCGTATGAGAATGTTTTAAAAAGAGAAGGTATACTTTGGTCAGCAAAAGTAGATTTGTCACCAGACAACATCTGCTTTGAATTGAAAACAAAAATGATGCCTCAAACGCAATCTGCGACCCTACGAAAGTAAAAATATGACAGGAAGCATGACATCGAAGCAAATCTTTCTGGCTGCTTGCTTGACGGCGTGGCTCCCACAGGCTGCTGCTCGTGGGGCCCGCGGAGGAAGTCAATGGAGGATAGAAAAGTACTTTGTTTTCCCTAATACTCTGGCGTAAAAATTCTTAATATCACAGCACAAAAAAAAATTCTCACCATTACTAGAAAACTTTGTCGAAGTTTGGTCGTTCAAAATATGATACAAATTAAAGAAAGCTAATTTTTACACGTTTTCTCGTAAGGTTCAACTCATTTGATCGTGTCAATCAATGGCCGCCGGTGGTGCCACTGACCCCAGCAAAGCAAACCTCGATCCGCGATTATGCATAATACAATTGACATCAGTGGTTGCAACGTCGTACTGATTAGCAGACGATATTTTGTCAATATGTGCGGGGATAGAACTGCTGCGACATTGTGCGCCACTGTGCAAAAAATGTTCAGTCCACTCAAATGCAGTTCCGAATGGTTATCTGTGAAAAATATAGTACTATGCCTGAACTAACAATAAGACGAGCTTAAAGAAAAACTGGAACTTTCATAAAACTTATACCGCGTGGTGCCGGTCTGTACTCTGCGATAACTATATTGTGCTTCCCTGTCAAGGCTAGCGTAGGTCCCACTGTGCAGCAGTTTCGCACTGCTGTGAGAACGAGTGGCTTTGTTTTTTGCACCTCATTTCCATGCGCTCGCGCAATTAGCTTTGACAGAGTATGAGTGAACATTAGTTTATATCACGAAAAGAAACACGTCACTATAATAAATAAAACCTATGAAAGCTAAGCTAGCTTTGACAACGTAGCCTAAAATAGGTTACGCCGAGAATAGTATTCTCGATTTCCATTAGTCGGATATGAAGTGAAGATGCAGTCGACATTCTGGCGCAATTTTGCTTGGCATTTGGTGGTTTTGTGTTGTTTACGATGCAATCACGACAATTAAATTAAAAGGAACGATATATGACTAAAATTTGGTTACACTAGATCGGCCTGTGATATACGGCGGCGCCAACTGTTATTGAGCCGCTAATGATCACTGAGTTAAACTGAGCTGGCCTACCTTAGTTAACTGATGGGGAGTTCGACACAAAAGAGCTAAAGATGGCGGTGTCCGCCGCATCGCCGCCCATGGCCAGCTCCAGCGAAGCGCACTCACTGTTGCGGAAGATTGAGGGATATATCTAGAAAGTATTGTAGCAGCAAATATTGATAGAAGAGTTATGATTCGGGGCCAGAGCTGCCGCTAGAACGGTCACGCCGCGTCGCGGAAGCGAAGGCTCGTCGAGGGCGGCCATTGTGATGTCGGTGCCGATCAGGCTTTCGTTATGTCTCTTCAGCCTGAATTCGTGTGAAACGTTCTGATTGTCATCTCCACTCTAAAAACAAAAATAATGAAAAGAAGTTGATTTTATTTTGTCTTAAACATTTAGTATAAATGAAAAGTGTGCAAATAATTCATTTACAAAGAGAAGGGTAATGTGACATCAGTTTTGGTTTCGTTTCCGTTTCAGCTGTGTTCCGTGATGGGCATCTCAAATGGGGTGTTGAGGCCCATCGGACATCTCAGTTGAGCTCAATGACAGTTGGGAGATGCCAAAGATCACTGGCTTAATGACAGTTGAGAGCGCTAGGTTAACTGGGGTATATCACTCCTATCTTACGGGCACGTTAAAGGCACTTGGGAACAAACTCCCGTGAAGAATCGGCGAATCAGCTCTGCGATCTCAGCCCTGCGCGTGCACATTAACCTCCGCTGGTTCGCCGATTTTCCTTTTTTTAAGTTCGTTCTGAAAGCTTTTAAGGTGCCCGAAAAAACAGGGATATAAGGTTGCTATACTGCTGTCGGCGTCGGGCCTACTATGAGTTAACCCTCACTAATCTACTTGTCGTCCTCCATGTCTCTGCCTCCGCACGCTGTCTCGTGCTTTTATCCCGGCGCCTATAATTTATCTCACAAATGTCTGCCGCAAAGACATAAGCACAGGCGCGTGAGCATAGCTCAGTAGAACCCCTTTGTACCAGATAACCTGTGTGAGGCTCTTTCCAAAGCCACGCACTCGAGCCCATGCCTTTCCCTGCACTGCAGATGCTCGTAAGATGGCGTATAGGTACCACGGAGTACATTTCGTCCCTCCTAGGTGAAACATCGCCAAGTTGAGCGCTTCTTCGAATTAGGGCGAGGAGAAAACATTTCCGGCGTTCTTGCGGCCACTCCTCCCACTACGTCATGACGCGAAGTGTCTTTGTGCTTCACGAGACTAGCAACCCAGGCGTCTGGCCTACTCACCTCACTGCTCTGCCACCGCCAGTATTGCAACAGCTATAGGCTGCGGCATGACAATCTTATCACGTCATTGGGTCGGAGGCCGAGGGACCACAAATAAAAACGATCCAAAGAACGGTGTTGTACGGAACGCGTTACGTTTGGGAAGAACGGAGGAACGCCGCAGTTCTTTCTTGCACCGGTGGAATTCGAACGGGAACTCGTATCGTTGTCCGGAAAACGGGAGTAGGAGGGGCGTTCCTTTTTTTTTCTATATATCTGCAGTTTTGTCCGAGTTTATTAGGCATTTAGGCTTTTTATTGTCGACTAATATAACATCAGGCTTCAAGGGATGGGTAAATGTCCAGAGACATAGTCAAGAAACAAAGAACTGGATCACGCATGTGGTCGAGGCGACGCGTCACCTAGTTCCTATACTCGCGGTCAGCTTTCTGTGGCAATGCAGTCAATGCTAGGGAGAGGGTGCACCAACCGCTGTACACGCGCTTTCCTCCTCTCTTCGGATTGCCACAGAAAGTTGACCGCGGTATAATGTATATATTCACTTGCTTGCTTTATTTTATCGATGGATTATTTGGCACTATATTTCATTAAGATACGCAAATTGTAACGTTAATGTAACGGGAACGCTCTCCTTTTTAGAAACACTGGAACTTGTAACGAAAACTCGTTCCAAGTTTGAGAAGGAACGAGTGCAGACACGTGCAGTAAACACACCCTTGGAACACGCATTCCAAAGGCTCCATTTTATTCAAAGTGAGAAGCTCGCCAAGGCCGCTTCTGTTTTCTTCACTATGGATAGTGTATGTGCAACCCACGGGGTTCTGTTTTTAATTTTCATAGGCTGGGTTTACTCGAATGCGATCGTAGGGCGTCGACTCGAGCCGGGACCAATCACACGCACCCGACCTCTCCACTTCTTCCCCTTCTACAATCTACTAACAATCAAAATAGTCAAATCTCGAGTCGATCACGCTAAGGTCGCATCAATGACTACGTTTACATGAATGCGATCGTAGCTCATCGAACTCGAGCACGAACCAATCGCACGCAGCCAGCCTTCCTATTTCTTCCCCTTCTACTCATCTGCTACCAATCCGTTCGGCGGCGGTGCTCTTCAAGGACAGTACTTGACACTCCCTTTTGTTCTTTCGCAGTTTCCTGGGCCTGCGCTGTTATTTCCGCGCGCGAAGACATCGCCCCGTCATCCAACGGAAGCATCGCCACGTGCCGAAGCGAAAAGCATCCAGAGCGACAACAGCGGCTGAATCTCGTCACCAAAAGCAGACGGCAGGCCAACTCGGTCTACAGTTTGGCAGCGGTGCACACTTCGCGGACGGTCGCTGACACTCTCCTTCTGTTGTTTCGCAAATGAGAATTGACTGTTTTCCCTGTGTGAACCTCGGAAACCGTCTTTCACTACACAGCCACCATTGTTTTGTTTGTCATTCTACCTATAGTCTGGGGGGCTAGAATCCGTTGTAATCTTTGTTTTTTTTTGTGGTTTCCTCGTAACAAGGAGCAAGAAAATCAATGAGCTTGCGAATGCACTCAAAGCCGATTTAAGCCGCGAGAGCAGGCTGCTGACCTAAGAGCTGTCCAAGAAGAGCGTGAAAATTTGCAGTAACACCTGCGATGGTGTAAAAAAAAAAAAGATAAGATTAAGGGAATTTCTGAAAGAAGTTAAAAAATTATCCTGAAAAAAATGACGAGCCTGGCAGCCAAAGAACGCAAGGCCTATTATCCAAATGGAAGAGCTCGTGCAATGTCAAAGATCCAATAACCTTGATATAAAGGTATCCAGAAGAGGACCCCTACGACATTGTAAACGAATTGCACATACTAAATGAACCAGTCTCTGATTCTGGAACAGACATGTCACCGCGTTTGTACTTCTGAAACAAACGGAACAAAAATCGTATAGTATATATATATATAAAAAGAGCTAGAACATTTGTAGAAGCAGAAATCTGCAGCTCTAGACCTATATTACGCTGGGCCCAGCAGTCCCGTATACGTAATCAAGCACTTCATCGGCACAAGCAAGAAACTACTCGGCGCAGCGATCGCACAAAAAGAAGGGCGGGTTGAAAGTATACCTGGTCCTCTGGTGGTAGAGTCTTCGCGCGGAATCATGGGGACACCGAAGCGGTAAGAGTCACTAACATGATCGATGTGGGAAAGATTGCCTACCAAATAACCAATAAACCAAAATTGCGCAAATGCTACACCTAACCATCGCGATGGGGGATATTTATCATGGATGCAATTATTACGACAGTAATGCCATTACCAAAATGATTAAGAAGTGCGAACGGAAGTTCTTGGCCGTACATAGGAAAGCGAGAGGCATAAAAAATAAGCTAGATAATGTTGAAACCTTTTTTGCTTTCCCTGGCTGTGAAATTTGATGCAACGGGTTTTACTGAAACATGGTTAACTAGCTGTGACACACCATCGCAGTTTCAGAATTATAAATGCGAAAGTCTGACCAGGCAGGAAAGAAGAGGTGGGGCACAGCTATCTATATCAAGGACCATCTGCGGTACCAAATTTATTATGAATACACTAAAATTTATTAAAGCGTTGAAAGCTTGGTTGTCGAAATATCCAATATTGTTGTTGTTGCTTTATACCGACCGCCTTCAGGCAATGTTGTTGAATAAATGAAAGTGCTTGGTAATGTATTATGTTTTCTTGAATCAACGTCAAAAGTGCTTTATCACTTCGGAGACATAAATATAGACACAGTTTCTGATAATCTACGAACGACAGAATTCTTAGACCTGATTAACGAGTAGGCCTGTTATAATGCGATATTACCGCCGACCAAGGGGACCATGAACACTGCTACATCTCTCGACATTTGCGCCACAAACTTAGATCGAAAAGATATTATAGCTGGCGTTATAATAGATGAGATTGGCGATGACCTTCTCATGCTTATACTTCGTTTCACCTTCCGTCCAGACGCAGCCGATGCTACGAGATTATATGACGAATCAGAGAGCGTCAAAAGGGCACCATCATGGTGTTCGTAATGTTTCTGTCTGTGTTCTGTCATCGCTGAACCAATCATAAACAGAACAAGCCTAGTGATTTGCACTTTTGACGCTGCTTCATTGGTCCCGTTCCCTGGTAGCATCCGCTGCGTCTGGATTCGAAGGTGAAACGAAGTATAGCTTAGAATATACTTCTGCTATGATACGTGAAATGAACACAAAAACATTTTGGCATCGCGCAATAAATTAAAAAGAACAAAAAAACCTGAAGACATTTTGGCAGCTAATCAAAACAGGCAAACTGGAATTACGTGTACAGTAAAAGAACGTTACTGTAGCTTATAAGTGCCTTATAATGTAATTTAAAAACTGCTACAACGAAGCATTTCCTCGAAGGAAGCATAAGAACGAAAAAACGAGGAAGTTGTGGGTGACTGCGCGATCTACTTAAAAGAATTAAATATAAAAATAATACGTTAAATGCATTTATTCGGCATCGTGATTCTGAACATGCTTATCGAGTTTAAAAGGAGAATAAATAAACTGAACTCGGACCTAAAGAGGCTAAGTGCGACTATTATACAAACAAATTCGAGCACATTCACGATGACCAAGGTCAAATATGGGACGTCATAAACGAGTCTGACTAACAGGAAACAAGCTAGCGGGCTACGTGCCACATATCCTAATATATAATTAAACTTTTCCTGCAAAAACTTGCCGACAAAATAAATCAACACTTTATGAGTATTGGCACATACATTGAAAAACATGACAAAGCAGACAACCGCACAACGTCAGCTATTCCTTCAGGATCTATAATGCTTGTTCCGATGACACCAAGCGAAGTTAACAAAAATTACTGGAAATCTAAAAGAGAAACAGTGTTTCTGCTGGTGACGACGAAATAAAGGCACTTGCCAATTAACATGTACCGGCTGTGCTGAGTGTGCTGAGTTCAATTCTATCTTACATTATAAATAGAATGCTTGAAACTGGTAACTTTTCTGGCGAGCTGAAATCGGCAAAAGTTATTCCTGTGCATAAGGAAGGTGGAGAAACAATAATTCATAACTACAGACCAATTTCCATTCTACTCGTATTTAAAATTTATGAACGCGTAAATCAATGAAAGGTTAACTAGTTTTTTCCACGGAGCAAGAACTTTTGGATAGTAAAAAGAAAACATTGTAGAAAACATTGTAGAAAACGTTGAAAAGTCAATTTCTCACGCTCAGTATGTTTCTAGATTAAAAAAAAAAGGTGTTCGACACTGTTCACCATAACATCTTACTAAACAAAATGAGAGAAATGATGTTATAACAGGTGTAGCGCTAAAACTAATTGAAAATTATTTCAATGGATCGTTATCACTACGTTTCTGTTAACCACAGAATATCTGATAAAATGAAAATAAAACACGGTGTCCCTCAGGGGACATCTTAGGTCATTTGTTATATCTAGTGTACGTGAATGATATTACGATGATACCCGACTCCCGGAGCTGATAATGTGCGCGGATGATAAATGTCTTTTTACTGGAGCGACCAGAGATGCCTAGAAACCGGTGCAAATGCCTATACCTCCTTAAGCTATCAACTTGGTTATGAATAAATTGATTGAAACTTAATACACGTAAAACTAAATATATAATTTTAAGCCAGACAGTAATCGAGACAATAGCCCTATTAATATCAAATTTTAAGAAACAATGGTCGAGCAAGTTGCCGGTAAAAAGTTTCTAGGGGTCTGGATTAGTGAAGAACTCTCATGGTCTTACACGTCTCAATAAACTAACATCTGAGCTTTCTTGAGTTACTGGTCTAATAAATAAAATACAAATCTTGATATCCATTTAATTAAAATGGCGTTATAATATTCCCGGTTTTATTTTAAGATCAGTTATGGAATACTAGTGTGGGGTACGACAATTAAATCAAACTATAACAAACTAATTAACATTCAGAAAACAATTATTTGTGTTCGCGAAAATCATGGAGGTGTTACAAAAGAAAATGAGCACCGTACCATTCTTCATTAAATACGTTAAAGGCGAACCAAATATATAACTTCAAATGTTTTCAATGGATACACGGAAATAATCGTTACTCGCTGCCCGCACAGTTTTCCAGTAACAGACGCGAAACGCAGAAGTTTAAACATGGGAACTAATTACGGCAATCAAATATTAAATTATCAAATTACTAAATTATTAAACTGCACAGGTACCAACACTAATTACAGCGCCCCTTTTTCTAGGTTAAAACTAGACTGTAGACGACCTCTTGTTTGCAGTGATATCGCATTTTGGTTTTCTTTATTGACGACATAAATTCTTTCTTCTTTATTGTAATGTAATCTGCGTAGCCTTTGTTCAATATTTTTCTTCTTGTACAAACTGGTGTCTATTTCTGTGTTCCCAGTGTGTATTTGCACTGTCACGTGGTGATGATTAAAATTGGATTGTTTATTTACATATATACTTTTTTGATAAATATTGCCTTATGATTATACTACCATCTATTTGAGATCGTATGTGTTCTGAATTATTGATGCTGCTGCTACGCGACGAGACAAGTGTTTTTTATATGTACATTTTAAAGTTGTTGGACTGAATTCGGGGGTAGAGTCACTGTCAGGCCCCATGCCTTTTTCGCGGCCTTCTCAGCGGATTACATCCGAAAGACAATACGGAACAAAAATGTCAGAATCTCGATTCGATACGCAACGGTTGCATCCATGTAAATCCAGCCCATGTAAACGTAGCCATAGTGCACAGGAGGCTTGGCATTGCACGTGCTTACACCAGTAGAAAAAGTAAAAGTATCCTCACTCTGGGTTGCAAAAAAATTCCACCAGGCGGCGATTCCCAAACTTCTCGCAGCGAATAGGCAAACACGAGTCTTTATAACGTCACGCCGCCACGGTGGCGCTGCTGTCCGCATGATGCATGCGCACCTACTTCACTCCATGCGAATCTGGTGCCAACATTCGGTGTTTGCAGACGTCGAATGATTTGTGAACAGCGCGTTGGCCTATTTGGGCCAACAGATCGAACTGAAGGGTTCGCATTACCGAGCTTATTTTCTAAAGAGGTGAATGTTTACCCAATACAAGACCTGCAAACTGAATTCTCAGCGTCTTCTTCTACCTCAATCCCTGATTGAACACGATTGCTGCGTCAGCGTTTCTTTTTGACTAGCGTTCAATTGGGGCTTCACTGATTGAACACCAGCCCCTGCCGGACACTGGCGCAGCGACCGGCTTCGTCAGCTGTGCGCCGAGCCAAAAAAAACGAATAATTCCTTCCGTTGTCACCATTAGTTTAGTACTCAACTTAGCCACTAGGGGCACGACAGTCGGTAAACGTTTACTTTTTTAGTTAAATATAAAAGCGATAATACGTAGTTTAAGTTACGGCATGAACATTACACAGCAACAAAACGCGTATACAAACTACAGACAAAAAACGTCCATCGCACTAAATGTCACAATTACTAAACCGACACCAAAGAAATTTTAAATATTGTTGAAAACATGATCTCTGTAGGCCTTTTCAACCAGATATGTTGTTTGTTGATCTACTTTTGGGGGGAAAAGAAAAGAAAGAAGCGACGAGATATGCAGGTTTCCATTCATGAAAGATCAAAAAGAGTTTAAACAGGAATGTGAATGTTTTCATAAAAATATATGTATAACCTATACTCTGTTGCATCTGATATTCAGACGCAGCGGATGCTACGAGCTGATGGGGTCAATCAGACCGCGTAAAAAGAGCACAATCATGGTGTTCATCATGTTTCTGTACGAGCTCCATCATCTTTGGACCAATCATAAACAGAAAGGCCTAGTGCGTTGTGCCTTTCATGTCATGCGCCATGCCCTGTGTCATGCCCTACTGAAACCTGTATGAAGTAGGGGACTTTCGTCAAGTGTTGTTATTCACTTTGCGTCCCTGCCGCCCCAGTAAATGGCTAAGAAATGTAAATACAAATAACAATGATTAGGATGCCACTTCCGCGGCGAGAAACGCACCTCGCACTACCATGCGTGCCGTGTGGTTGGCCGAGGCCGCCGCGTTGGTGGCGGTGCACGTGTAGTTGCCGGAGTGGTGACGGGCCACCTTGTCGATGATCAGGTTGGACACGAAGTCGCTGATGGGCACCACCTGCACGTCGGGGCCCAGGTCCGCCCGGCCGTCCTTGAGCCAGCTCACGCTCACGGGCGGGTCGCCGTCCAGCAGCGCGCAGGTGGCCGTGCTGCGCATGCCCTCCTGAAGACGCTCCGGGAACGAGAAGGGGCTGATCACGGGCGCCGCTGCGACAAACACAGACACCGGAACAGACTATTAGGGGTCTGCTGAAGCGATGTCCGAGCTTGTGCCGCGCACGACAAAAACAAACAGGCACGCCCGTCTGAATAAGCGTGAAGGTTTCGGCGCGTATGTTCTCAGTGAGGACATCGACAACGCGAAGAGCTTGGTTTTCCTTTTGGCCTTCGTGCTATCGTCTACTCCCTAATCTTTTTTCGGAAGGTTTAAAGCCGTTGTACACACGTGACTTCTTCGAATCGAGTGCCCTGAAACTGAATATCTCTTACGACGAGAGGACACACTGGCACCACCTATCGGGTAGCAATAAAACACTGGGCTGTCCCGTATATTTTCTATTTCTTTCGCGCATCCTTCTTTCTTTCTTGGCTTGGAAAACTTTTGTGAATGTTAGAAACGAACTTTTTGGTAAGTAGCACGCACATTTGACCTCGCGAATACCGCCAAACTTCACTCTAGTGAAATGCAGTTCCGGGGTTACCGCTGTTGTATCCCTGCGGGCGTCCGGCTTCATCACCAAGTATCGGCGATCGGCGAGATGGACCGGCCACACCTTGCGCCCTCGTTTTCCCGAGGCATGAAAGAAAGGAACTGCCTCAGTTGCCCCGACAGAACTGGCAGCGCCGGGAAGTCCACTCATCTGGCGTAGTTTGAACGTCCCGGACAAAGGACGCACCTGCAGCCTCGAGCTACCTGGGGTAGCAAGACAACGAGAAAGAAAACGGTCTGGTGCAAGAGCGCGCAAGAGCGTGTTGTTCTTTTCCTTTGCTGGAACTCAGCAACCTCGATGAACGCTGCTGACGATCATCCGCCTAACCTGTACATAGGATGTAATTAAATCTGTACATACTGTACAGTTCGTTACCGCTGATCGGCTCCCAGTCTCCTGCCCCATCCCGCTCCCGTGCCTGGCATGAGTCGACACACCACCAACCAGGGTCAAACGCTCGGTCCCAACACCGCATAGATGGCACCAGCGTGTCAGCGTGTTCTCTAGTCGTAAGATATTTTAAGAGGTTTTAAGGCGTTCGGTTCTAAGGAGTCGCAAGTGTGTGAGCGGGCCTTTAGTCCTGACAACAGCGGAGGCCTTGACGACAGCGAGCAGAGTGTGTGAGTGGCTACGTTCTGCCCTAAGTCCTGAGCAGGTTTCAAGGCCTTGTCAAAGGATGCTAGTGGAAGGTTACTTTTCAAACCAATGAAAAACACCCGAAAGCGGACCGGAAGCAGAGGAAAAACCTCTGCTTAGAGGCCGACTTACGGAATCGTCTTCTGCCGGGCAGAAAATCGGTTCCCAGTTTCCTTCTTTTTGTTCGTTCTCCCACTCGTTTCTTCTCCTCTCCCCACGGAAACAGGTCTGTCAGCTGCTCACTACAGAAAGGAGGAGGTTCTCCCTATTTCTCGAATGGAAAGGAGAAATTGAAGGAGAGTTTCCTCCTTCCTGGGTAGTCGTCGGCTTTTAAGTTCTCTCCAAATGTAATACAACGAATTCCGTCACGACAGAAAAGCGTACACTCTTCTAAACAAATTGTGAACGTATCGGCGCGTGCGTGCGGTCTCAATGAGGACATCAACCACGAGAACAGCACGGCTTTCCTCCTCGCCTCCTCGCGGTCGCCTTTTCGCCTCATTTGTTGTCGGGAGGTCAGGGACTGACAACAAGAGCGGATGAGTTGACGACAGCCAGCAGGATGTGCGAGTGGCTACGTGCTGCCCTACGTCATGAGCACTCTCCAAAGATATTGGGAAGGGGGGGGGCCCAAAAAATTACACCATCTTCCTCAAGGGGAAGCATGGGGTGATGCGGAGCATCGCGGATCGTTATTAACAGTGTTATTAACGGTCTTAGTAACGTTGTTAGTAACGTTGTTAACTTGCGTGTTATTACGTTGTTAACTTGCGTTGGTTACCACACATCGCGTGAACGTTGTTGGAAACTCCGCGATGCTCCGCATCACCCCATGGTTCCCTCGGGAAGATGGTGTAATTTTTCACACTTGAAGGAGAGGAGCCTAGAGGAGGAGAGCTGCGCATGCGCGCGCGGTGTGAGTAGAAGCGAACGCACGCGAAGTGCACGCAGCTGGTAGAGAGAGAGAGAGCGGAGAGAGTAACGCGCAGCTGTTGGAGAGAGGAAGGAGGAGAGTTGCGCATGCGTAGTGTGAGTGCGGACTACGACGCCGACGCCGCGGGACATATGACCCGAGCAAGACATGCTCCGCATCTAAAAAAACAAACAAAAAACACGTTCTATTGCGAATTGGAAGCGGAATGAAAACCTCCGTTCCCGTCCAGCAAATGCTGTGCGCAACACAAGCCGTGTCCTGTTCAGACAGCATTGAATACAGATATGAATCTAGTAGTGCAGCGTCATGTGTAGTGCCAGTGATAAAAACGTCCCTTCAAATGGAAAAAAAGCAGGCAAATATCCCTCTCCCAGCCTCTTTCCTCTTGCTGCGCTACGCCATTTTCGAGCGAAGGCTCGGGCGTAGGCTCGGGCGTAACGACGCATCCGCCGTTTTGCGACAGGCGCGTCGTGATTGGCTGGCACGCTTCGCCCTCCTTTCAGTCAGCCTCTCTTCTCCTTGCCGCATGAGTGAAGACGGCTGCGAGGAGGATCATTTTGAACAAGGGAGAGGAAGCTTTACAATAGCGGACCCCAGAACTTTGGGTCCACCAAGCAGCCTGAAGAGTCGCACTGCGCGAACGTAGAACTTTCACGCATGCGCAGTGCGAGGCCGAGAGCTGCTCGGGGGATACCCAATATCGTTGGGGCCTCCTATTCTACGACCCTCTAACGGACTACATTACTTTTAAGTATTCAGGTGCTTTAGTAGAAAGCTAGAACCGGTCTTGTTCACGTTACTCGAAAGAAAGTAAATCGATTACAATTACCAGTACACTTGGTTAAAATGTATACCATTTGGTCACCTGTTTAGCTGAGAAAAAAGTAAATTGGCTGTTACTTGGGAAAGTAACTGTTACTTTTTCGATTAATTTCGATTTACGAAACAACGAATTTTATACTCTCCATAAATGGATTAAAATTATCGAATAATAACCTACTTGTCTTCTTAATCAATTCATGTTAATAAAGCGTCCTCCTGTCAAAAACTTGGTCTTGGTTGTAGGATTTCTCGATAGGAAACTAGTAAAAACAAAAGGGCGCCTTCAAGAAAGCGGAGGCGAAAATATTAATGGTTACAAGTAATCTTAGCATTCCCCAAAGTAATAAGATTACTCTCGGGATTACTTCCTAACAAAGCTAATCAAACGATTGCAAAGTGACTCCAAAAAGAAATGGAATACAACTAATTTGATTACTATGTGGTGTGTACAGTACGAGTCTGGTTTGGACCAATGTAGACGTAGACCTCTCTCTCTCTCTATGTCATCAACACCAATCAATGCCCTTCAACACTACAAACAGAGCCGGCATCTCGTGGCTTTCCGTTGCACTGAAAAAGCTATGAATGACGCAGCTTTATTTAATTTTAACCATGATAGCTGGTGACAGCGTAAGAAAGTGGGCGCGTGGCTTATGACGTTCACGTTTTTCGCTCCGTGAGTGGCTCCCGGCGCTCTTACCCTCTAATGCTGCACTCTGACTGGCTGCAATGGGACATTAAGGGGCTCTGGGTTTGCCATGCCTTCCTACAAATCATTCGTTCACGCGCGAGGTACGGCGAGCAGCGCTCTACGCAGCAGTAGGAATGAAGCTTGCTCCCGGGAATCAGACTTGTACAATACTCATTACATGTAATAAAATTACTCGCAATTGATTACTTTTTGGAGTAAATATGTAATCATTTTAATATATACGTGAAGAAGTAATCCCGGGGATAATTTTATTACTTTTGGAGGTACTAAACTCGCCTGCAACAGTTACTCTGTTTTGACCTCCCTTTCTAATAATGCTAAAGAGGTTTATATATGGAGCGCGAGTTCGTCTGCTTCTTTTGCAGGAGGTTGTTGTGACGTCAGAGAAGCCGAGCTCTGATTGGTTCTGATTGAAGGATAGGGCGTAGACCTCAAGGCAGACTTGCTTTGAGGTCTACCCACTATCTTTCTAATCAGAGCCAATCAGAGCTCGGCGTTCTTCTGACGTCACAACAACCCCTGTGCAAAAGAAGCAGACGAGCTTGCGCTCCGCATTAAGTTTCCTACAGAGGAATCCTCAAACCAGGTATCCGATGGGAGGAGCGTCTACCAAAGCTTGGTGGATTAAGAAGACGTGGAGCTTATAACTGGACGATTTGAATGGACAGTAAGAAAGAACCCGCTTTCAAACCGGAACAAAAAAATCTGTCTTTCCGAAAAAATATAAAATAACAGACATAGCAAACTTTTACCTTTTTTTCTTTTTCAACTGACAGTCACCAAAGTTTTCTGACAAGTATTTGAGGTGTGTAATTGAATAAATTTTAACCAGGAGTAATTCTTAACCGTAATCGGCTAAATTTTCTTTTTCTAGTAGCGTGTACAAGACTCCTACGTATGAAGTTGGAAGACGCAGACTTCCTACCGTGACTCGGTCCGAGTTCCCGCCGAATGATGACGCCACTTTCGTGTCGAATACATCTTCAGAGTATGTGATCAAACAATGGGGGACAAGCGTGACTTTTGAAAAGGGTCTATTATTCAGGTTCCTGCTGAATTTAGAGGAGAGCCCCAGTCGGTGTCATCTGGTCTATTTTACCGAAGAATTTAGAAGAGAACCCGAATTTTCATACAAACTTCGACTACTTTTGGCAGCGGTTGGCGGGAGGGAAGTTCGCTAAATTTGTCGTAATCTTATAGAAAATAGTTACGTCCTTCTCACAGTGGCACATGACAACAAAACTTCTAATCATGAACGTTTTTTTTTTAATTCAGAAATGCGGGTTAAAAGTAAAATAAATACAATATCGACCCCTTCAAACGCTGTATTCCATTGCTTAACTGCAACTTTGGATAAAAGCGTGAAAAATTTACTAAGTCCAAAAGGTACTGTGAAACTTGCTAAGAGTGACTAGAAACTTGCCTCAGAGTATTCACTATGAGCACGAGCGTGAATGCCAAAAATAAAAGACATCGGTTTATTAATTCATTTAGGTTGCGCAGGCAACTTCATTAAAGCAACGCCCGACTCCATTCAATCAGCGCAGATGGCGGCGACCTAAACCCACTTATGCATTGTCCGGCAGAGCTCGCTCATTCCTCGCATCTTTTTATTATACAGCAGGCGAGTCAGACCGACGCCCAATTCTGATCATCCCGAAATCAATCTCGGTACCGACACCGCACACTGATGGAACTCACGAGCACTGCCCCAGAAGATCACCGCACTCTTCGCATTATTCCATCTCCCCTCACGTCCTGTTCTTCTAACTGCCCCAAACTCGAAATTTAGCCCTCTGCATAATCTAACCAGGGTTACGAAGTGGGAAACTCAAGACCCGGGTCAACTCCTCTACCCCCCCCCCCCCTTTTCCTTTCTTTTCATAGTTCCTCTCACAAAGAAGATAGAAAACAAAAACTCTGAAGAAGATCAGACGCCAACGCCATAGGCTGCGGCCCCACTATTTTCTGTCCATTTCCATATCGACCCGATTCAAAATGCGGGGAGAGGAAGGGGAATGATAACGCCGCAAAACTAATCATAATACTAAACACATGGCAGAACTTCAATTCGATCTTCCGATAATCGCGCGATTATGCTCGAGGGCCGCATCGTCCCACCCGCCAGCGTGCACCGTCCTCAGCTGGCGGTTCGGCGAGGGTCTCCGCGCTGGCCAGACCGATGAACCGCCTTCCTTTCATCACCTAAACGCCGCACTGTGCGCGGTGGGTGTGGGCGGTAGCATGATCACGTGATAAAAGATCAAAGGCGCGACTAGTCCAACGTGCACAAAGCTTCCACCGCACTAGTTGTCAGCTTGGGGAGTGAAGTGAACGAAGAATATATACTGCCGGCAGATGGGCACTCCAGCCGAGCGCGCTTGTTGCTACCCGAAGCATCCAACGTCCGCACGATCGCATCACTTTTTACAGCGAAGCTGTTTATGGCTATGTTTCCGTGGATTTTTCGTTTGCGTGACCAACAACTCTATGCTCACACCGCCGCACGCGCTGCACGCGCACGCCTTCCCCGTATAAATGATTCGAAGATTCGAAGTAAATAACGAAAATAAAGCGTTGACGAACGTGCGTGCAAGATGCCATTTGTTTTAGGCTTTTGCTTTAAAACAGTTACTGCTGCAGACGCCGGCACGTGCGGCGCGTGGAACACCATTCCCTGCATTCTCCTTGATGCTTAAGTAATTATGAAATAGGTCTATGTATAAGATTAGTTATCGATAGGCGCCATTTTCGAGATCAGCAGACTCTCAGGTAGACAATAAAGGTTTCTCAATGATTTGCCGCTGTGCGAAACGCGTCGGCCATGTCTCACGCCCGCACCGCCCTCTCTTTGTGGTCGTTCCAAGCCCCCCGCTTGCGTGCCTGGTTTACTTTCCTTCCGCTCTCTCAGGGTGGCGGTCCCGTAGCGCGTGTCTACGTCTCTCGGTAGGCGGTCCCGTCGCGCGTGTCTAGTTTCCTCCGGCTCCTCGGGGCGGGTCCGTGTCGTGTGCTAAACAGCTTCGCTGGTAATCCACCTTTACAAAGTAAAATGGCTCATGATTTTTCTTTTTTTTTTTTTTGGGTGGGGGGGGGGGGGGTGGGGGCGATGCTATGCGACCATCAATGTTGCTCGATAGACTTTCTATCGGCAGCACTTTCTATTAGAATTTAGTGGACATATTTCCGCGCTAAATATAGCGGGAAAATTGAGACATCATATAACACTATGACGTCACGCGTTACTCTGACGTAGCATGACACATGACGTCACGTCACCTAACACAATGTTGTTCTTCCCGTTAAATCTGGCGGGGAAATTAATGCCGGGTGGACACCATGACCTCACGTGACATTCTGACGTCATGCGGTCAGACCAATGAGAGCGAGATAGGCACCTGGAGGGTTCCAACTTTCAATAGAAAGCTGTCGCTTTTAAAATGGTGCCGTCTATCCGGCCCCCTATCGGGCTCAGATCCAGGAAGAGGAGGGGAGCGGAGAGAGAAAGGGACGCCAGTTTTAATGTCATCGGTCCTTTTGTTAAAATACAGCAAAAAAGAAATTATATTGCCACCTGTGACGGCGTAGAGGTAATGTGCAATCTCAACGTAACAAGAAAAAATTGCAGTTGTATTTTGTTCCATTGATAAAGCTATCGTATGCAAAATTGCGTTATTTGAGAAACGCAGCGGCCACCAACGTTCTTCTCAGCCTTCCATGTACGCGATGCCGTGCCTATAGTGTCGCCACATCTTTTGTACTGTTTCTTTCTTTTTTTTTGTAGTTGTTGCTTTCTAAGCTTTTGCAGCTGGCAGAGTCTTTTCTAAGCGTCTCAGAGTCCTCTCGCCTGCCTATTCACCCCCCCCCCCATCTTTTTTTCTTCTTACACAGTTTGGTAATGCAGCCGGCGGAGCCGTGGTGTAAAGTTTTTTGACAGCCGACTAGCTCTCTTTAACCGTGGCACGCTTCGTTTTTTAAAGTTAACTCAAAGTTACTATAAAAGAAAAATCAATCCTGCATTAACACGTGAAAGGGGTGGCTGCCCCTTTAGAGGAAAAAAAATGTCTGGAGTGGCTGCGACTTTTCGGAACCTGTAAAAGGCGCTTCACGGATGGCTCTGGCTACTTTAGAGGCACTTCGGCAGGCAGTCTCCTCGATTCACGAGCTGAGGGAATGCCTCAATCTTTGCATCCGCGTCGTTCCAGGATGGCTTTGGGAAATACGTTGCTGATACGCGGCTTTATACTAAATACGCGCGATACTGTGCCCACTAAAAAAAGCATGCTTCTTCTAGCCCAAAATCTGCCTGGCTATTGTCCCACCTTGTGTGTGAAGCATTACAGTTGTAACTAGGGTGCCTCAATGTCCTTCTGTTTAGTGTGATGCCACCCTTTGTAGTACCCGATGCCGACAGCACGCGCTCACGGTGAAAATACAAATAAATTGACCAAAAACAAAATGTCGCCGTAGCACAGTCAGCACCACAAACGCGTGCAGGGACACGCTCTTTCACGCGCTTCTGAACAAAGAAGAAAATTAACGTGTGGGACAAAATGGCCAGACGTTTCCACCCTAAGTAAAGCGAACATGAAGGCACCCTAGTTGTAACAGCTCCACTAGCTGCACGCCCAAGGTGCCGCCCTTTTGAGATAACAGGGACATGTTTCGTCGCACCATCCGTTCATTTGAGAATTCTTTAGACGAGCTTTGCGACCTCAGATGACCGCGACGTAACAAGAACAAAGATAATCGAGTAGATAGCATAGATAAACCATCGTTAAGAGAACCGTGCGAAGGATTGAAGTTGCGGCAATTCACATTTATATAAGGTGCGCACAGTGGACGTTACGGTGCAAAACGTGCCGGAAACATCGGCGCCTGCATATCGAAGGCTCAAACTTTCACGGAATGTACAATGAGGAGTAAAGTTTACATCGTGAAATTTGAACGCGTCATTCTCTTTCTGTAAAAAGTGAGACCATCGAACTTGCCAAAGTTAACGCTGCACGTGTTTGCAGATGATAGAATTGGAGATAAAGGGGACTTGTGGCCTCATCTCCCGATAGGCGCAGTTAGTAAACAGCAAAGTGTGCCGCCCAGAGCACTGCACGGGCCAAAATTTCTAGGCTTGGCTCGACCCAGCCCGGTAGAGACTACGGCCCGGGCCCGGCAGAATTTTTAGACAGAAGCTTGAGCACGGCCCGAGTCCGACAGATTATATACAAGAGCCCTAAAAAGTTTGCAGGTTTTAACCTAAAAATGTCTAAGCATAAAGCAAACATATTTTATTTAAATGTCTTGTAAACTTGGACCGACTTTTTGACACGGTGAATATCCCGGCTTAGACGATGTATTTTCGAGAATATGGGCAAAACAAGCGCTTCATGAGGGATTTTAAGGGCAGTGATTCGCGGCTCGTCCGCTTGGGTGTCGGGGGTGGCACCCTTGAAGCCCCATCCACCGTATCTGTTTCGGAGCTAAAATGGCCAGTTGAAGTCAAAAAAGAAGTCACGTCCAGTTGCTCGAGTGGCCGCTGCGGGAGAAACGGCGTCGTTGCGATCGCTATTAGCTCGGTTCTCGAGTACGTATCAGTGCCACTTTTTCAGAGCAGGCCCGGCTCTAAGGCAGTTTCCAAACTGATCGGTTCAGCTGTAGTAACGTTGGCTTGGCCCAAGTCTGCTGACACTGCAGCGGCCGCGGCCATATTAACCGATATTCAGCCATTTCTGCCCAGAACTCGTATGATATCGCCGCTTCTGGCCCATTTTAGAACGATCGTTAACCAATATTGGCCCAATACTGGGCCGTGGTGTGAAAATGCAACTGGGCTAATATTGTGAGCAATATTGCCCCAACGCTGGCGGCCCAGTGTCGGCGTGCTGCCTGGGTTGCCTTGAAGAGCGCGGATATATTTGAACGCTTGATTTGGCATCACTTTTATTTGTCGATTTTACAATAATTATCCTGATTTTCGCTATGCTAAACATCATGCCGCAAAGAGTAAAGGCTGAGGGTTCAGAAAATATATTTAGTTATGGTAGCGTAAAATACCGCAGGAGTCTTAAATAGCAGACAACTGAATAAGATCGTCGGAGTCTTAAATTGCAGACAACTGAATAAGATCGCCTTCCCTACCCACAAAGTACACTGGTCTCCGGTGACAGCATTTTGTAAATGGTTAACCGGCGGCGTCGGGGAGGCGCTATACTCGGCGTCATCTTTTTTGTGTGACTCTGCCGAAGCCAGTGTTGTTTCCACAATGCTGCAGCCCCGTAGAACTGCGAGAACACGTAGTTCTTTGTCTTGCGTCGCATTCGCAAACGCTATCGGGCGAAGGCGACGCCAAACGAAACCACACGATTGCGCATGCAGCTCTGACAGCGTTGGAGCGCTGCGAAAACTCAGTAACTTGATCTTGAAATACCTCTTGCGTATAATTTAACCGCCAGGTGGGGTGCCTACATGAATCAACATACCGGCCCCAACGAAAATAATCCCTGGAGAAGGGGAACAAGAGGGACAAAGGACAAACACAAATCTCCAAACACAGCTAGGTGACTGGTGCGCGACCGGCTGATAAAACCCGTTTGCTCTACTGACGTCTAACCCCTGGTTAGCTCAGTTGGTGGAGCGCTCGACCTGTAATGGAGATGTCCCGGGTTCGATACCCGGACGAGGCGGATTTTTTCGGTCGCGCACCAGTCACCTAGCTGTGTTTGGAGATTTGTGTTTGTCCTTTGTCCCCCTTGTTCCCTTCTCCAGGGAATGTTTTCGTCATTCTTGTCCAGCTCGCTTGCGCCTTTGCATTTAATCGCATAATAAAAATACCGGCCCCGATTCTAAAAAAGCATCTGCGGCGCCGTAAACCCATAGCAAAAGTGTACCACATCGTATGGTCCCCAGAAACCACGTGACACTGATCGACTGAACACGCTCTAAACTTAATTTGGCTTGCAACGGGACTACTCAACGACGACGACGACGTGCAGTTGTCTTGTGGCTATCTGGCCCTGTCAGCAAACAAAAGCGATATCTAATGGTTCCCATAAAATAGCAGACCACAACTGAGGTTTTTTGCCAAACAAGTTGCCACTGAGTTTGGTGCCAAACAGAAAAGGGCGACTATTGAAAAAGGGAGATCGCTTCAAACCATTGAAAGCGTCTGAGTTTCTCCGGAGGTTAGTCGGAAGTGTGGATGCGCTCTGGTTTTGCAAGGCGAGGAGGAAAGCAGGTAGAAAGGCGGAGACGTTTGCAGACGATCAACGAACGCTTTGGCTCCTCCTCGCAGCTCGTATTGCAAACGCGGCCCATAGGCCCCCTTACCCCGAACCAGCAGTTGGACACACTCTGTAATACAGGCACCCAATGGCTGTGTTCCAAATCTCGCTCGAATGGATACGAGTTACCCCGGCGCAGTCTTGAACGCGTTACTGAAAAAAGTACTCGATTACAATTACATTTACTTTATTGAAAATGTAACAGACTACAGTAATCAATATCTGCATCAGAAAAGTAATCAAAACATAACCAGAAAGTAATTGACTACTTTTGACGTTATTTTTTAAACTTTTCAATACAAAATAAAAAATGCATCGATATGTTCAAAGTGTGCTTCTTCGTCTTTGTGTCCCGCCTTTTCTGCGCTATTTTTAATATGAATGTCAATTACCAACTTGACCAGCAGGCCAAGCTTTTACAATGTTCAAAGCAATAACATTTTGTTTCTTTTTTTTTCTTTTTCGAGAGGGAAAAAAGGGGGAGGGGGTGTCTTTGTCATGGCTAGATGAGGTCAGTGCAGAACACAAACGTCTATTCCACGGCAAACCCAAATCGTAACAACCAGTAGACAGGAAACGAGGCTCTATCGACAGTTTCATAGTCAAAACGTTGCTGAGCGCATTGACATTCTAATCCCTCTGGTATCTTGGTACTTTTTTGTTGTTGTTTGGGGGCAAAATAACTGTCCAAGGCTGGTGCAACATACACGAGTGCTGCACGGGCGGCCAGAGCGATTTCACGTAAAAAAACGCAACTCGATAATTTTAGCTCTTGCGGAAACATATAATTGATTACTTTTATTGATGACAAAAGATAATCAATTTACAGCGAACGTTTTCCCCCCAAAAAAGTAATTGAAGCCTTAAAAGGTTAGAATAAAATGTACAAGTAATCGGTTACTTGTAACTCGTTACGTACAAGTCTGCTCCGGCGGATCACGTCACGTGACAAGACAGATAGAACAACGCGGGTAAGTTTTCGAACCTCAAGGCCTAGAGTGAGATCGAGTAAATTTTGGAACACGGCCTATGTCACGCCGTCGCCGGCCGCGCCCCTGGCGGTGTCACAGCAGTGGTAATGGACGTGGCAGGTGCGTGTTCCACTGCAGATCGCTCTCTAGCTTGACATGTCCATTGAAGTTTTGGTAGCCAGGAACTGGGACTTCGCGACGACAGCGGCGCTCGCGTTCAGCGTCCTATACCGCGCATGCATGGAAAGTGTTCCCGAATAACATACGACGCCCAAGAGGCCTTCCTGTCATGCTAGAGAGCCTCTATTACAGACAGGTTACAACTGTTCGATCGGGGTCACGTGGTTTATGGTCTGCGTTTGCAATACGAGGTGCGAGAAGGTGACGAAAGCGTGGGCCGTGTGCGAACGCCTCCGCCTTTCCGCCTGCTTCCCTCCTCGCCACTTGAAAACGCGGCACACGCTCACTCGCCACCAATGTCCGCGGGAGGAGTCCGCCATCAAATTGCAAACGCACCCGTTGGTTCGAGGTGAACGCCCCTTCACTTGACTAGGCTCTCTATGTTGTGCTATCTGATGTCGCGATCCTGGCGGTTGGCCCTAGAAGTCCCGGCAAAAAAAGTGCGAGCGAAGGCGAGTGTCCCTGGCGTCGCGAAGTTCCACCTCCCGGCTGTTGAACCTACCCTGGACCGTCGAGCTAGAAATCAACCTGCAGTGCAACGGGCGTCGGTCAAATTCAGCGTCCCTTCTGGGAAGACTGCCAGGGTCGCGGCCGGCGACAAAATGACACATTTGTGACGTCGCTAGGCGAGAAATTGAGGCACCGCTCTTTAGGCCGCGGTAGACACGCCAATCGATGACGCGCTTGGGGTCCCATGGCTGTACACAGACCGCCCTGAAGAAGTTGACAACCACACACAAACTAGTAGGCTAGGTGGCGCAAGCTGCCGCCAGCTACAAAGGGTATAGCCATTACCATCCATCCATCCATCCAACGCGTAGCTAACTTTTTTTTTAAGTCTTGGGTTTAAAATTGAATGGTCTTTAAAGTTCGTCAGCTCGCCTGCATGTTTTTTGCTATTCTTATTTTATTTTTATGTTTCTTGTCTTGCAATTCGCTGAAATGCGTCGATGCATGACACTCGCGCTCCACGCCCCATGAGCCTCTTGGAAGCAAAGGGCGGCACGCAATACTCGTTTTCGTTTGTCGCACGTGTCTCACGCTTTCGCACAATTGGTGCTTGTACTTGGAAAGAAATGCAGTGCGTGAATTTTATTGGGGTGACTCTAACTGGACGCACTCTAAAGTTAGGCTTCCCATTCTCGGTAAGGGGACCACTCACCGACGACGATGACGTGCAGGTCCCGGGTGGCCATCTCTCCGTGCCTGCCGACGGCGATGCAGCGGTAGGGGCCCTGGTCCTCCTTGCGGGCCTCGTGGATCGTCAGCTTACCCGGCTTCAGCTGGGTCTGGCGGGGCTCCTGCGGCAGGGGCTTGCCATCTGCGCAGAGCAAGATCAGGACTACGTTAGTACAAAGGACCACCGAAACCACCTAATCAAAAAGAAGCTATAAACTAAAAAATATTACGTGTTTTGATAGGAGTCGTTCGAAGACGTTCCGCTTGCACCACGTCACCCGGGTGCAAGCTCGTATACCAGCGTGCAGACGACGAAAAAGCCAGCCCAGGACATTGTAAATACACGGCCGACATTTCCGTAATATTTTTTTCTTAGACTCCTCCAACTCTAAGTTGAACCCTAAGAATTCAGCCATACATCGTTTTGGAGACGGACGTTTGCGTGCCAAATTTCAGCTATGTACCTCCGTTTGTAATTAAAATCTTGCATGACTTGCCAAACGTGCCTGTTTTTAGAGCCGTACCATTTATGTCACTAAATAAATATTAAAAACAAATCAGTTAATATTTGCGTCGCGCGGTAAATTTGGAGTAAGGAATTAACAGAAACTAGCTTCAATTTCAAGTGGTCTATTTATCAACAGAAAGTAATTTCGATTTCGGTATCCTGACAATCTACGTGTTACAAAATCCTAGCACAATTTTTTTAAGGATCTCCTCGTAGTTGAATAAAAAAAATAACTGGTGATTTGTTTTACTTGGAAAGAAGTACTAAACATACTGTTGAGTATTTTCACTGACAATTCATGATCAGTGAAATTTTAAAACGAACAAATCCTCTAAAATATAGCTATATGAAAGTACAAAAAAAACATTGCGCATTCTAATTGCGGCAAAAATACGCTAAATGAATGTTGCTTATCGATAGACATTGTATTAATGTGTGGCTATGCAAGATTCGTATTGCGGAAATAAACTCGGTCTTCGTGTTGAAAGAACCCGCCACCGCGGTTCAAACGTAGCTACATCTGCTTGTAAAGGTTAAGACAATAGCTGATGTCCACTTCCTTTGAAAAAAGACGAACACCACCCGCAAAACAGCCATCGACGCTAACTGTTTTCAGGGAACTTCGTACCACTTGAGCCGCTCCCAACGTTGAAGTCACGAAGCTGAATCGTAACAAAGTTATATCAATATACGACAACCCGCTGTTCACGAACATGCTCGCATTTGTCCATACAAGGTGTGGGCAGTGGCGTACCCAGGGGTGATGGCGCCCACGACAAGAAGGTTTTTTTCGCTCCCCCCCTCCCCTTGATGGTGATTATGATGAAGGTGGTGATGGTTTTGTGTAAAATCCTCTGCGTCCACGAAACCTGACTGGCTTTGTCTCAGCGCATCCCTTCTCATTGCATTGTACTGAACATGAGCTATTGTCAGACCGCCTCCTAATTTTCGCCTGGCGCCCAAACCTTGTGGTAAGAAAAAGAAGTTGACATTTAAAACTGCATAGCTTCCTAATAATTTCGAACCGCACAGAAGAGAAAACAAAGTGGGAATGCTAACATTTTGATAAATCGCGAAAACGCTTGGATGAAGTTGTAGACATAGTATGAGCAGAAAAGTGCTGTTTCAAATTTTGACATTTTATTTTCTACCCTCGATTATTTTCAAAACAAGTGTAAAACAACTTATTAAATCATGGCACTGCATGAAAACTACAACAGAACGATTTTTGTTTTTGCTGAAGCGAACTGATCTACCGAGTCATCAAAGAGAATTTGCTCAGTTTCTTTTGATCAGAGCGAGATCGCCTATTCTGTCCTGGACCACCGAAGCTTGCAAATACGAATGTATTCATTTTCAACTTGCTGAACGACCTCTCACAGCCAGCGATGGAAACTGATATGGTTAGCAGTATCTGAATGGCAGTGCGAATATTGGTGAAGACGCTCTCATCTCCAAATAGGCCAATAAAGCGAAGGAGTTCTTCAAGTCTTAATACTTCCATAGTACGTCCGCTTTGAGAGCTACAATCTGCAGACTAAATTTATTTCATACATGAGATGTGCGTCGACGTCATAGCTTCAAAACTCTCCGAAACTGCAGCATTTTGCCTTTAACTTATCCTTGACGGTACCGTATCACAGTCTGTCAAATTCAAAAGCAGCCAAACTTGAAATCGATATCGTGTATAGGCGAGTGAACCTCTCGACGATTTCTATATGAAGACGGTCGAGTGTACATTTCATGGTCCTTTCCATTTCACGCTTTGTCGTTGAGCCGTCCCTTCTGATTCATTTATTTTTACCAGGTTTTTTGTTTTTGTTACGAACGTTTTTAATAATTTTAACTCTTCGCAGCGACGAAGCGCTTACCACCGTTTCTCTATAATCATGAAATAAATGTTAGAGCGCTTTTATCTTTAAGGGACCATACTGAAAGCTTAATTTTGATATTTGTAGCCTTTTTGAACACGATTTTTGCAAATCAGTACCTCGTTTCAAATGCCAAGCAGAACCAGAAACTCGTAACCCAGCATCCAACTTTACAACAGTTATGTGTCAATTTCTATTTTGCTGGCTTCTTTCTCATTAGTTAGCATTCCCAGTTGAACTTTAAGTACCTTCTCAGAAATAAAAACTGAAATTCAGGCGCCCGCAGACCTTTATGGAGACGGTTGAAATCGTTCTTTGCTTTTTGAAACACCGCCAGTAATGGTGTCGCTCTTGGCCTTCCATGACTTTGTCTTTCTGCCATTTCCGCACTATGTTTTGTACAAAGTTCCGCAAAGCGAAACGGCGACGCAGCCAGCGGAGTCGCCTATACTGTGTGGTTCTGCCAGCAAAACCAATCATGGCAGTGCCTACGAAACTAAAACAATTCTGGCTTTATGTGAGAACAGGAAACGGTAGAGCAGTGTTTCCCAAAGTGTGGGTCGCGACCGCAAGGGTTGTCGCAAAGAGTTCGGTAACTTGAAAATGTTTAAACTCGATTTTTCTACAGTGACGTCGATGAAAGCAGAGTACAGTTCGCAGCTCAACTTTGAGCTGGAACTGACGGCTGACGTGTCTAAACTCCGCCCTCCTTTTAGGAAACTGTGCTCTAGCAAGCAAGCAGACTTTAGACAATGGGAACCATCCTGTTGACATACCTTTTTTTTTCTATGCCGTTATGGTTTTTCGCTCGGCTGACTCACACTCGAATTTATAGCAGAAGCTATGCGGAGCGGAAGTTCGTCTGCCTGTTTTGTAGGGGCTGTAGTGACGTCAGAATACCGAGCTCTGATTGGCTCTGATTGAAGGATAGTGGGTAGACATCAAGGCAGCTTGCTTTGTTGTCTACCCACTATCCTTCCAATCGTAGATCGAGTGAGGTGAAGCGTCTTCGCATGCGTCATGCCGATAGCAGCGCCACCACGGCGGTGTGACGTCATAGTAGCGCGTTGGTGTATCGTGGCATGCGTCAGTCGCATAGCAGGAAACAAGATCGAGAGGCCGTGCAATACAACCTATAGATAAACAAGGCCTTCATCTGATGGTGGAGGCATGTTTGGCCCCAAGCGGCAAACACCCCGAAGCTTTACGACAGTCGCCGCAAAGAGGCTGACGCGTCCGTCTTGGCGTCGCCGCGTGCTAAGCGTTCCTGTTGTTTTGAGATGTTTCCAGACGTGATGTCGGCAATGCTGATGCGAGCTAGGCGGCGTCTGCGCGGATCCACTAATGATCACGTTGACCTTGTCTTTTGGATGGTATTGGGTGAGGTTGCTTGCCTCTTTTGCAGTAGATTCCAACACATCTTTATTTGCCAATAGACCTATTGCTCTCTTACCCAAGCATCAAGGAGAATGCAGGGATTGGTGTTCCACGCGCCGCACGTGCTGGCCTCAGCAGTAGTAACTTTTCCAAAGCAAAAACTTAAAACAAATGGCATCTTGCACGCGCGTTCGTCAATGCTTTCTTTTGGTTATTTACTTCGAATCTTTTATACAGGAAAGGCGTGCGCGTGTGGCGCGTGGAACACCAATCCCTGCATTCTCCTTGATGCTTGGGTAAGACAGCAAATGGTCTATTGGTCAGAGTGAATCAGCCAAGTGAGAAACCATCGCAAGATGAAAAAAAAATAGAAACGCATGCCAATAGGGATGACTGTTCCTAATATCTAAATTCAGCTTGTTTTCTTAGAGCGCAGTTTCCTAAAACGAGGACTGAGTTTGGACAGCGCAACTATTTGAGTACCGGCTCGACGTTGTTGAGCTGGTACGTGTGCTTCGCTTTTATCGACGTCACAACACAGAAGACAAGTTTCAATTTTTTTTTTCATGTTCCGGGACCGATTCGTGACCTCCCCACTAAACTTCTCCTGACCTCCCTCAGGGTCGCGACCCACAATTTGGGAAACACCGCGGTTACCTGATGTAAACAATAGCGCCGTTTTTATATGCAGTACGGCTCGAATTCGTGTAAATCTGGCAATTTTAGGACAACGCAATATTCACTCGTCAGATACGGTTCCTTCTGTGGTTGCGTTTTCTTGTGTCGGGCCTTGATAGCCCGCGACGAGAGTTTTCTTACCACAATAAGTGAGGCAGCGGGGAGCGAGGGCGGAAGTATGCGCGGAAGCAGAGCGGAAATAGAAGCGGAAGCTCGGAGACCCGAAGCACTTTGGGGCTTGCGGAGGGCCTTGCGGTAGACGCTTAGAGGAAATGGAGGGCCCCTGCTTCTGGCTTCCGGTTTTCGGAGCGGTGCCGTACCCCCCGCTGCCCCCCCCCCCCCCCCCCCCCCCCCCCCCCGCCACGGTGGAACACTCGGTCCGGGCGACGACCTTCGTCCCCCAAATGAAATTGAGTCTCGGTGCGAGATGCGGGGCAGAGCAATGAAAACAAACGCATTCATGGCCGGTCGAAACGAGCCGCGATTGGTTTCAGGCAGAAATGTACGGTAACCATCACAAGTAATGGGATCACTTGTCAGAGATTACTTTTTGGAGTAATTTTGCAATCACTTGATTTCTTTTATTGGGAAGAGTTTACAAGAGTAATTTGATTACCTTCAAAAGTAATTAAATTACTTGTAACCGTTTCTATTTCTCCCTTCCCTTCCTAATGGCATCCGTCGTTGTTTCACAAGCTTCCTACCAAGGAATTTTCGAAACAACCAAGGCTTCGACTGGGGGACGGCCTACCGAAAGTGGTGGATTTAGGAGTTTGCATTCTGCTGATTCTAACCCAATAATGGACAGCACAACAGGCCCGTTTTCAAACCGGTAAAAAATATGCCGTTTTGAAAAAATAAAGTAATTGGAAAAGTCACGGTTACTTTTTATTTTTTCAGGTAATGATCAATTACTTTTCTTCTCGTGTAATCAAATAACATAATTGAATACGTTTAACTACTAGTAATAGTAACTCTAATCAATTACATTTTAGTAACGCATACAAGACTGGCTTCAGTGTCCACAAGGACGCCCTACAAGTAGCGGCCGAGCAGAGTACGGGACGCGTATTCAGAAAAGCTTGGGAAGTAAGTCGAAGGGCCAGGTCCCGGCACCCTGATTGGTGCGTTTCAATGGCCATCACATTAGAGAGTTTTAGATTAGGGCGCTTCAAAGCTTGGTGGTCCCTGAGAAAGAGGGACTCACCACTGCGCACGCGCGGAACCAAAACTGCGTTTGCGTTGGCGCTCGCCCCTAACGCAAAGTTCAAGGAATAGCGTGGGGCCCCTATTTGCTTAGGGCTAGGTTGCGTCGAGGAATATGGCGGCACCCTTTCCGCTCGCTTCGGAGCAAACTCGTCACCGTCGCTACCCTACCATACTCCGTTTCACCTTATGTTGTACCGCAGACAAGGCTAGAAGCGCGAGCTCATAACGTTTGGGAGCTACTCTTAACGCACGAGAGCTTGTGCCGCCGAGATGTGCCCTAGAGCAAGGAGCTCGCGCTTGTAGCCTTTCCTGCGGTACATCATAAGGTGAAACAAAGTATAGCTACGTTCATTGCCTGTGAATGGTGCAGGCTTTCGCTTCGCTTTATCTCGCTCAAATCGCAAAGAATGAGCGGCGAGCTCGCTTCATTTTAAAGATTGTCTTCCAATTCTGGTCGTTCCTAATCCTAAAGAGACGCGTTAACCGTAGACATGGTGACCTCTTGCTACTCCGAGACTCCGAATAGATTTTCTTGGCTCGGTGGGCCGAGAGTTCGTGGCGAGTTACCTGTAGCTTAAAACCTCGTGTTCCGAGGCTTCCCTATAGTCGCTTCAGCTCGGATCTAAATAAAGCATTTGCTCGCAGAGTATGCTAGCCCACGTTCGTCTTAGTTTCGGCATAGAATTGAAGATCTAAACCATCGGCGACAGTCGGTCAATGCGGCGCACGAACGCCAAAAACCACCTCGAGAACGAGCGCTAAATTAGAGCGCTACGTATTGGATTGTTTTGGATGCAAACAGCTAACAAGATTTATACTAATTTAAAAATGTATCTTGTTTTAGCCGGGTTGATTTGGTTTTACCTTAGCTATTATTTCTAAACAAAAAGTACATGTTAAGGGCACTGGGTTTACGTTTTTTAATGCTTTTTCTTCTGTTTGAATATTCTGTTTGGTAGCCGCATTGGCGCTGCAAGCGGGAAAGGCAAACATGGCCGGACGCGCTGCGTTGCGAAACCTCTACTCTCGGCGCCAATCTTGTTGCGTTTCGGTCCCTCAATTTCTCTAGGCTCACCCAAACATTGGGCCCACTATTATGAATCTCTCCATTTACTGCATGGCTTACGGGCGACGAAGAGGAGTGGGAAGGGGGGGGAGCGAGCCAAAGTTAAACGCTCCTCAGGTATTCAGATGCTAGCCTTTAGCCATCTCCCTGATTTGCTTACCCGATATGCGTGAGCGAATCTGGAAGACGGGCAAAGGCTAGCGCGGGAATCAATGGGCCTTTTTTACATATAATTTGGGCAATGCCCCTTCCCCCTCGCCCTGTTAACCAGGCCCATGAAAACGAGTCAGCGTAGCTGAAGTTGGCCCTTTGAGTAACTTTACAGGCTTTTGCGAGCACACGTACTGGACCAGCGCGATCCCTGCGACTTTCTGACGAAGTCGGGCGAAATGAGGAACGTGAAATACATTTGTAAAAAGTTATTGGTTCCAGCCTGGGACACCACTAAGCAATGGCTCTGCTAAAACAGCCACTTGTGCAAGGCGAGTGACCAATCCTTGCGACCTTTGGGGTCGTCGCCTCGTAGAAAAGGAACATGCGAAACGTCCTGCTTATCGTACCTGGACCTAGTTTTGCAGCGAAAGTTGCTTTAAATAAGATAGCATTGGTTTGTGTTTTTTTTTTTTCATATTTCTGGAGTCACGTTTTTTCTGCTGCAAACAATATCAACGACATACATGGTTTACCAGTAATCACAATTCAATCGTGCATAAACAGTCCGAGTGATGGACGTGGACACTTCCATTTCAGGCGCTGTCTAGCATGCATATAAAGGCACGCCAGGGCACCCTCGGACATGAAGTTGGCCAGTTGGTTCATTTCCTTCATGCGACCAAACGTTCAGCCTGGGTTAAATTAGGCTAGATCCTAGCGCCAATAACGATAGAGATATGCGAAGCTAGGCTGCAATAGAAATTTGCGCTTGGAACAAGTTGTAAATTGGCATCGAGTGCGGAGGTCCTTGCCATTGGCTCTGAATGCAGGTGTATGAACGAGTCAAAATTATGGCGCCTGAAACGCTTCTTCGACAGCCGCGTTTAGCGTCTGAAATGGCAACGAATGCCGTCACGAAAGCCGGAGTGTCACGCTGTCGGATATTGCGATCCTGGTCGGTGCTAGAAGCACCAACCAAGATTTTGGACGTCATCAGGAAGATATCGAAGGATTACTTTTTAGGACGTGATAGACACACCAGTAAGAGACGCATTCCAGGCGCCGTAGTCTCAAATTCACGCCTCATGTCAAACTAATACATCTTGTAAACTATGTTCTTTAGTATAATCTGGCTCAGAAAGTAGATCGATTCAAAAAATTTAGGGGAACATGCTATTAAAAAAAATAAAAGAAGGTCTTGTCGCCTTTGTCTTTTCATTCGTCCTCGCCAATTCGATCATTGCCAGTCGCAACAACAATGGAGGATGATAGCTATTTTCCGCATTACTTTTTCATCTTGGATGCCATTTGTCCGCTAACATTCCTTCCGTGGAAATATTGCGCTTCTAACTTTTCTACTGCCAAGCGAATTGCTTCCTGAATTTTACCCTGCCCCCTTTTTCTGCTACGTCTCGTATGTTCCTGGCCTCGCATTCCTCGCCGAAACGCGGCAGTAGCTGAGTTACGGATGCCTGAAATACTTCTGCGACTGGTGCATGTGGAGCGTCCTATACCACACCAAGCGTCGAAAGCGGTCTTGAAGTGGCAACAAATTACGTTCCAGGAGTCGACGTTTCACGCTATCGGACGTCGCCATCCTGGCGGTTTGTCGATAAGTTCCTACTAAAGAAGACGAACGAACGCCGGTGTCATTGCCGCCGCTGAGCCCCAACCCCTAACTGTCGATGCTTCCGAGAACTGTCGATCTGAAGAGCGACCTATAGAACAAAACAAGCCTCTGTCTGAGATGCCTCTGCTGCCGTGCCACCGCCAGACCAATACCACCTCGAAGACAATGCCTGCGTACCACGTCATTGTTTGTGGGCCCCACACCCGCCCCAAGCGCCGAAACGGCTGAAGCTTGACGAAAGTCGCCTTCAAGCGGCAGACGAGTACGTCGTGGCGTCGCTGGGTATACCGGCGTCGTGCCGCGTCTCAAGAGCGAAACGCTAGTAGACGGCGACGCGTACGCAGCGATGACCATGACGGACACGTCTGCCACCCTGCGGCGACTGTCGTCAAGCTTCAGCCATTTTGCCGGTTGGGGCGGGTCTGGGGTCCACCCATAATGGCGTCCTGCGCGGGCCCCTTCTTTGATCTGGTTTACGGAGAGGAAGTCGTCTGCTTCGCGCAAGAGCGGCGGTGACGTCAGAATGACGCCGAGCTTTGATTGGCTGATAGAAAAAAAATGATAGTGAGTAGATTTCAAGGCATTTAGCATTGAGGTCTAGCCACTATTTGTTTTTTCAATCAGCCAATAAGAGCTTGGCGTCGTTCTGACGTCACCACCACTCCTGCAAAGAAGCAGACGAACTTGCGCTCAGCGTTGAGGACGAGGTTGAGCACACCTGTCGAAGACGTGTTCCAGGAATCAGAACTTTGGCGGTACTGCCCGCCAAGGAAACCGTTGTTACGCGAGCCGTTTCAATGGACCGATCTCATCCGGTAGTTGGACGACTCCACCGCTGCTTCTGTGCATTTTGGTGCCCCAGTTTTCCCTGTTTTCCGGCCGCGTCAATGCGAGTTGAACGCCCCGCGTTTGTAAAGGTTCGGGTTAGCACGAGACTTTTTGCATCGCATGTGTACTCGCGGTCTTTGAATGAGTTGTTTCAGCTGTTGTGTGCCAAGGTGCTACAATAACGGCACCAGAGGAGATGCCACCGCATTTTGTGTCTTCCCAAAGAAAGCAGCCTCCGAAAGGAGTCGCTAATAAAAGTGAACAGAGCCGGACAGACCGGCGGAAAAAAAGAACGTTTTTTTGTTTGATCCGCGAATCTGCTCCATATTGTATTTTGGCCCCATCGCACGTTAGCTAAAGAGTGTTAGATTAGAGGGCACGAGGCTTAATAGGACGTGCCTATCTGTTCCGTACGTTGAAATCTCCATGAGCACTCGCTGCGGAGTGGTCTATCTCAATCGGGACCTCTGCACTGCTTTGCGGCGGACCTTTTAATACGCTTTTTGCCTCGACCTATTTCGCTGGGTATAACTGTTATCGCGACGACATGTTTCAAGCACAACTGTGCTTCAAAACATCGAGACAATCCCTATAAACCGGGCAGTGCTTCCCAACATGCTCCTTAAAATGAGCACCAACTATTTTTAAAAGAAGGCTCTACTTTTTCTCGACCAAAACGTGAAAACACCGCACAATGCAATTTAGAAGTGCAACACTTACAGCCAAAAAGGCAGCAAAACTATCTCACCCACCTTGTGGTGGTCTGTAATGCACAACTTCATTTTGGCCATCGTTATTGATCCGTTCTACATTAACGCCTATCGAAACCGCAGCAATAACCATCCAACGTCGGGCGCTGTTATCGCACAGAGCTTGCGCACACAATAAAAATTGAAAAGCAACCGTACACCAAAAACTAATATCCACCCAGCGTTTTTAGTGCATCTCGAATGGTTGCTTTTTGTGGAGAAATGCGAGTCGTCATGGCGCGACAGGCATGCTCTTTTTGTAGATCGCTTCTAGTTTGTGTGCAGGCCTCTCTACCGCAGTTCATCTGTACAATGTCACACAGGCTGTCAGCCAGAATGAAACTACTTTTGGAAAAACTATCGCTCCTCGAGAAAGTATATTTAGCTCTCCTTAGTTCATTGTCGAATAAACGTTATGCAGAAGCCTGAGCAGTGCCAAGCTCCGTTTTCCACCGACACACTTGATGCTGTTCCGCGGTGCTACACCGAGCCGATGGTCCCTCGAATTCTTTTTTTTTTTGTCATTCAACTGAATGTTCACTTGTTCCCGAGTTCATGTAGACGTCCGAACAGCCGGACTGCTCGAGTAGTGGCGTCGTTGTGTTTCCCGCGTATTGAACGCACCGCGTGAACGCAATGCGTTCACGAAGACGACAAAGCAGGCGACGAAGCGATTCCGAAGCGATAAGACGACTGCAACTGCTTTCTGCGCTTGCTGGAGAGCTGACGCACCACAAACAACCCAATCTTGTCAAGTACAGACATGGTATAAGAATCCGAGACGATACCGGGGCGTTAAAAAGGATGATGTACGATTGTATAGACGTTTAAATCCCTAATCTCAACGGCGAAAAATGCTGAGTCACTGGAGCTGTGGACGCATGCGCAGCGTCTGATTTACAGCACAACAGAGCTAGAGCGCATGCTCAGAAGGCGTTCCAGCGCCCGGCAGACAAAGATGGAAGCGCGCAGAAGGCGATTTTTGCGAAGGTCTATACTGCTCCGTAGCCCAATGTAGCCGAGAAGCCCCAAAGCGATGACTACAACTAGCAAGGCGACGACACCCACTTCCGGAATGCAAGCGCCTGCGCAGTTCGCTTGATGAGATCCATCGTGCTTCGACCGATGGCTGTTGGCGACCGCTAACTGCAGAATGTCCTGCACTGAACTGGGACGGTTTTACGCGTGTTTCTTGCGCCCATTTGGAAGCAAAAACGAAATGAAGCGTGCTGTCTC
>JAZHYW010043606.1:0-31007 GCA_037355805.1 Ixodes ricinus | reverse complement strand
TTCAAGGACAGTCGCTGACACTCCCCTATGTTGTTTCGCAAATGAGAATTGACTGTTTCCTGTGTGAACTCAGAAACTGTCTTTCCACTGCTGCCGAACACAGCCACCATTGTTTATTTTTGTCATTCTACCTGATGGGGCTAGAACCGTTCCGTAATCTTTGTTTTTTGTGGGTTCCCCTCAACAGGAGCAGGAAAATCAATGAGCTTGCGAAAGCACTTGACGATTTAAGCCGCGAGGATCAGGCTAGAGCTCAGGGCTGTCAAAGAGCGCGTGAAATCTTGCAGTGACACCTGCGATGGTGTAAAAGAATTAAAGGTAAGATTAAAGAATTTCTAAAAGTTTAAAAATTATCGCAAAAAAAATGACGAGCTGGCAGCCGAGAACGCGAGGCTTATTACCCAAATGGAAGAGCTCATGCAACGTCAAAGATCAATAACTTTGATATAAAAGGTATCCCAGTGAGAGTGACCCCTACGACATTGTCAAACGAATCGCGAACATACTAAATGAACCAGTCTCTGATTCTAAAATAGACATGTCACCGCGTTTCCACTTCTAAACCAAACGCAAAAAATGAAAAATCGTACAGTGTATATATTAAAAAAAGTTATGAAAAAATTTATAAAAGCAGAAATCTCCAGCTCTGAGACCTTGATTACGGTGGACCCAGCAGTCCCGTATACGTAATCAAGCACTTGATCGGCACAAGTAAGAAAATACTCGGCGCAGCGATCGCACAAAAGAAGGGCGGGCTGAAAGTATGCCTGGTCCTCTGGTGGTAAGGTCTTCGCGCGGAATCCACGGGGACATCGAAGCGGTAAGAGTCACTAGCATGATCGATGTCGGAAAGATTGCCAACCAAATACCCAATGAACCAAAAATGCGCAAATGCTACACCTAACCATCGCGATGGGGGATATTTATCATGGATGCAATTATTACGACAGTAATTCCGTACAGAAATGATTAAGAAGTGCGAACGGCAGTTCTCGGCCGTACATAGGAAAGCGAGAGGCATAAAAAATAAGCTAGATAATGTTGAAACCTTTTTTTGCTTTCCCTGGGTTGGAAATTTGACGCAACGGGTTTTACTGAAACATGGTTAACTAGCTGTGACACACCATCGCAGTTTCAGAATTATAAATGCGAAAGTCTGACCAGGCAGGAAGAAGAGGCGGGGCACAGCTATCTATATCAAGGACCATCTGCGATACCAAATTTATTATGAATACACTAAAATTTATTAAAACGTTGAAAGCTTGGTTATCAAAATATCCAATATTGTTGTTGTTGCTTTATACCGACCGCCTTCAGGCAATGTTGCTGAATGAATGAAAGTGCTTGGTAATGTATTATGTTTTCTTGAATAAACGTCAGGGTCCTTTATAATTCTCGGAGGCATAAATATAGACACCATTTCTGATAATCTACGAACTAGAGAGTTCTTAGACCTGATTAACGAGTATGCCTGTTATAATGCGATATTACTGCCGACCAAGGGGACCATGAACACTGCTACATCTCTCGACATTTGCGTCACAAACTTAGGTCGAAAATATATTATAGCTGGCGTTATAATGGATGAGATTGGCGATCATCTCCTCATGTTTAGCTTAGAATATACTTCTGCTTATGATACGTGAAATTAACATAAAAACATTTTGGCATCGCGCAATAAACTAAAAAGAACAAAATAACATGAAGACATTTTGGCAGCCTGATAGAACAAGCAAACTGGGATTACATGTACAGTGAAAAATAACGTTACTGTAGCGTATAAGTGCTTTATAATGTAATTTAAAAACTGCTAGCAACGAAGCATTTCCTCGAAGGAAGCATAAGAACGAGAAAAATGAGGAAGTCATGTGTGACTAGCTGGCAATCTACTTAAAAGAATTAAAGATAAAAATAATACGTTTAATGCATTTATTCGGCATCGTGATTCTAACATGCTTATCGAGTTTAAAAGGATAATAAATAAACTGAACTCGGACCTAAAGAGGCTGAGTGCGACTATTACAGAAATGAATTCGAGCACATTCACGATGGCCAAGCTCAAATATGGGACGTCAGAAACGATCTGACTAGCAGGAAACAAGCTGGCGGCCACGTGCCACATATCAATTAGATAATCAAACTTTTCCTGGCAAAACCTTGCCGACAAAATAAATCAACGCTTTATGAGTATTGGCACATACATTGAAAAACATGACGAAACATGCAGACAACCGCACAACGCCGGCTATAGACTACTTCCATAAAGCCCTGCATGCAACACGGCGCGCGTTGCACTCTGGGAACTAGTTGGCCAGTGAGGAGAGTGCCATGGTTTCGGTTTCGATCGACACGTCGACAAGGATTATACACAGAGCGTGGACTATAAACGGCCGTTATTTTATGTTTTCTGGTCCCGAGAGCGTCATTTGTGGTCTCTAAACTAACCTAAATGGCCTGACCTCGAAGCTTTAGCTCAAGCCTGGACAGTATAGCTTGTCTTAACGCATGCTTGTTGTATTTTTGTACTTGCGCCTCTCTGTTAGCGTTTCGAGGTATGTGGACTAGCCAGTGCTGGGAATCTCGACCCTGCGAAGCTTGGGGATCTTGCTTGTGTACGAATCAACAAGCTGTAGACACCAGTAAGTATGCATACATCGAGCTCGCGCCTTTACATCAGTTTGGTTGATCAGGAAGTTTGTTTGTTTCGTGCGTCCATAGACGAAATATTACCTTTTGCAATTACTGTTTTCCTTAATACGCCTCAGTACGTGAGGTAAAACTCGGAGGCGCCATTGAAAACCTCCATTTGAACACACTTCTCATCGCTTATCTGTACTGCCCCGCAGCACTGCACGAATTCGTGAAGTCCCCACCCGCTTGCATTTCACTAATATTCAACATCGCGTAAACGCATAAAGTTATCCTGCAATCATATAGGCACATTCGCACATTACAAACCGTTTTAAGCAAGCAAAGTCGAACACTTGTGTGAAGAATGTCGCACCATTCGGTGGAACTGCGCCGGACGGGCATGAACCCCGGTGTGCCAAACAAACGAAATTATTCAAAGCGCATTTGACGGTTGCTAATGGCCATAATATTTTGTTATGTGTTTGCTCTCTTCCTCACTGAGTATGCCGAGATAATTTCAGACGCACCGTTCAGGCACAGATCTTGGGCGTCAGTAAAAGGTCGTCCAAAAAGGCTTAGCGAGGAGTAGGGGACGCTTGTTAGGGCTTCGTCGTATATAGCAAGCCGATTTCAGCGTTTGTGAAAACTTAATCTTATATCAGCATAAAATTTGAGTGTGAGATATTTGATGACACGAGGAAGACATCATAGTAACTTTTGTGCAGTAGTGAGGTCAAATTGATTGCGTTTCCTTAAAAGTTAATGCGCCAACGCTGGCTCAACTTTGATACTCCTGTGAGGATGCTGCTTGCTTTTCGCCCAATGAAGTAACAAGAAGCGGACGTTTGGGAAACGAAATACGTGTAGGGCTCAAGGTGACCAAATTTCAGTTGTAGTTCACTGGTACTAGACGGGATTACTGACACGAGCTGAAAGATGCACCCGTGGGGTGAGGTGACTAAGCTCAGGTCTTACTACGTTTGCATACGCACGCACAATATCCGGTGTTTCGGGAACCAAGGAAAATGCCCCGGTCTTCGTTTTTTGTATCGCTCGAGAATGAGTGCATTCGTTGTACATTCGTGAAAGGTCAGATAGTCGAAAACGCAAGCAGCGCGCTCGGTTGCGGCGTGATAGCATGAGATGAAGCTGCTCAGTCGAAACCGAAACTGAGTGGCCAACAAGTTTTCAGACTGCACTGCGTGGTAGTTTCGCCGCGATGGGGCGCGTCGGTTTTGGAAGAAGTCTATTCCTTCGGGATCTATAATGCTTTTCCAACGACACCAAAAAAATTAATAAAAATTATCGAAAAAAAAGTGAAAGCCGTTTACAACTCCCTGTAACGCCGAATTGGAGCGCAGCTCTTGAGGAGGAGGAGGGAAGGGTACTCAGGGAAGGTATACACATCCTCCTCGTCCCTCTCCTCCTCGCTTTCCTCATTCTTCAATTTCCTCCGGGGGGGGGGGGTTACGTGACATCTGGGGGCGGGGGGGGGGGGGGGGCCTCGGGGGGTCACGTCCTCGGCTCGGGGGGGGGGGGCACTTGACCTCGAGGGGTCACGTACCGGGGAGTCACGTGGCCTGGGGCGGTTACGCCGACGGCGACGGCGACGCCGCTCAAGCCGGAAACGGGCGCCTAAGAGCTGCGCTCTAAAGAAACAATGTTTCTGCTGGTGACGACGAAATAAAGGCACTGCCAATTAACATGCAGCGGCTTCTGCTGAGTCCGATTCTATCTTACATTATAAATAGAATGCTTGAAACTGGTAACTTTTCTAGTGAGCTGAAATCGGCAAAAGTTATTCCTGTGCATAAGAAAGGTGGAGAAACAATAATCCATAACTACAGACCAATTTCCATTATTCTCGTATTTAAAATTCATGAACGCGTAAATCAATGACAGTTTAACTAGTTTTTTCCACGGAGCAAGAACTTTTTGATAGTAAAGAAAAAAAATGTAGAAAACACTGAAAGTCAATTGCTCAGCTCGGCATGTTTTTAGATTTAAAAAAAGGCGTTCGACACTGTTGAACATAACAGCTTACTAAACAAAATTAGAGAATTATGTTATAAAAGGTGTAGCGCTAAAACTAATTGAAAATATTGAATGGATCGTTATCACTACGTTTCTGTTAACCACAAAATATCTGATAAAATGAATATAAAACACGGTGTCCCTCAGGGCTCTATCTTAGGTCCTTTGCTATATCTAGTGTACGTGAATGATATTACGATGATACCAGACTCCCGCGAGCTGATAATGTGCGCGGATGATAAAATATCTTTTTTTACTGGAGCGACAAAGAGTGCCTAGAAACCGCTGCAAATGCCTACCTCCTTAAGCTATCAACTTGGTTACGAATAAATTGATTGAAACTGAATACACGTAAAACTAAATATATAATTTTAAGCCAGTCAGTAAGCGAGACAATAGCCCTATTAATATCAAATTTTAATAAACAATGCTCGAGCAAGTGGCCGATCAAAAGTTTCTAGGCGTCTAATTAGTGAAGAACTCTCATGGTATACACGTCTCAATAAACCAACATCTCAGCTTTCTTGAATTACTGGTGTAATAAATAAAATACGAAACTTGATACCCATTTAATTAAAATGGCGTTATATTCTTCCCGGTTTTATTCTAAGATCAGTTATGGAATACTAGTGTGGGGTACGACAATTCAATCAAACTATAACAAACTAATTAACATAAAAAAACAATTATTTCTAATCGCGAAAATTATAGAGGCGTCATAAAAGAAAATGAGCACCGAACCACTCTTCAATAAATACCTTAAAGGCGAATCAAATGTACAACTTCGAATATTTTAAATGGATACACGGAAATAATCGTTACTCGCTGCCGCACAGTTTTCCAGTTCGTCGCATTAAGAGACGGGAAACGTAGAAGTTCAAACATGGGAACTAATTACGGCAATCAAATATTAAATTATCAAATTACTAAATTATTAAACTGCACAGGTACCGACACTTAATTACAGCGCCCTTTTTCTAGGTGAAAACTAGACTGTAGACGATCTCTTGTTTGCAGTGATATCGCATTTTGGTTTTCTTAAGATAATATAATCTTAATATAATTTGACGACATAGATTCTTTCGTCTTTATTGTAATATAATCTGTGTAGACTTGGTTCAATATTTTTCTTCTTGTACGAACTGGTGTCTATTTCTGTGTTTCCACTGTGTATTTGCAGTGTCACCTTATGATGATTAAACTTGGATTTTTTATATACATATATACTTTTTTGATAAGTATTGCCTTATGATTATACTACCATGCATTTGAGACCGTATGTATTCTGAGTTATTGATGCTGCTGCTACGCGACGAGACAAGTTTTTTTTATATCTACATTTTTAAGATGTTGGACTAAATTCGGGTGGAGTCACTGTCAAGTACCATGCCTTTTTCGTGGCCTCCTTTAAGGTGTATCCACACGACGGACCAAATTGCTGTTTTGGTCCGCGGGCCGCGCATCACGTGATCTTGCGTCACCGGTTTTCGAGGTCCGCCGGCGGTCCGCGGCCCGCGCTTCTGAGAAATGCCGAGCGACTTTTCTCGCCCGAACCTTGGCGGCGGACCGCGGCGTTTTTAGTGTAATTGAAGCGCTAAGTCTGGCAACAAGCTGACTTTTGTTGTTTGGATTGGAATCCAAATCGAAAGTCGTTTTCTTTTGGCGCCAGCTGTTGAAGACCAAGACAAAACTTTTGTTGTGCGACGATGGCGGCACGGTGCGACGATGCAACTTTTTACTTCCTCGCGCTTCATCCAGCATGCCCTTTCGGTTCACCTAAGTCCTCCTCGTCCTCAATAGTCAACGCCAGGGCCATCGCGGCCAAACGTCTCTTTCGTTCCTTTGGTTCCTTTCGTTCAACCTCCATCTTGGCTCCTTACAAATAGCCTCAAAGCAGCTCGCTGCATGCGTTTGGCGGAGCTGTGAGGTCGCAGGTTAGACCGGCCCGTTCGCTCTGTCGTCTGCTCTTTTGGTCCGCCGTGTGGATGCTCATTGCAGCCGGGCGGCCCGCGAGCCGCGCATCACGTGATCAATCGGTCCGCGGCCCCTATCCGTCGTGTGGATACACCTGTAGCGGATAACATCCGAAAGACAATAAGGAACAAAAATATCGAATCTCGATTCGATACGCTACGGTTGCATCCATGTAAACCCAGCCCATGTAAACGCAGCCATAGTGAACAGAGGCTTGGCATTGCACGTGCTTACACCAGTAGAGGAAGTTAAAGTATCCTCACTCTGGGTTGCGAAAAAATTCCACCAGGCGGCGATTCCTAAACTTCTCGCAGCGAAAGGCAAACACGAGTCTTTATAACGTCACGCCGCCACGGTGGCGCTGCTGTCCGCACGATGCATGCGCACATACTTCACTCCACGCGAATCTGGTGCCCACATTCGGTGTTTGCAGACGTCGACTGATTTGTGAACAGCGCGTTGGCCTATTTGGGCCAACAGATCGAACTGAAGGGTTCGCATTACCGAGCTTATTCTCTAAAGAGTTGAATGTTTACCCAATACAAGACCTGCAAACTGAATTCTCAACGTCTTCTTCTCCTCAATCCCTGATTGAACACGATTGCTGCGTCAGCGTTCCTTTATCACTAGCGTTCAATTGGTGCTTCACTGATTGAACACCAGCCCCTGCCGGACACTGGCGCAGCGTCCGACTTCGTCAGCTGTGCGCCGAGCCAAAACAAACGAATAATTCCTTCTGTTGTCACCATTAGTTTAGTACTCAACTTAGCCACTAGGGGCACGACAGTCGGTAAACGTGTACTTTTTTAGTTAAAGATAAAAGCGATAATACGTAGTATAAGTTACGGCATGAACATTACACAGCAACAAAACGCGTACAAACTACGACAAAAAACGTCCATCGCACTAAGTGTCACAATTACTAAACCGACACCCAAGAAATTTTAAATATTGTTGAAAACATGATCTCTGTAGGCCTTTTCAACCAGATATGTTGTTTGTTGATCTAATTTTGGGGGTGAAAAAAAAGAAGGAAGCGACGAGATATGCAGGTGTCCATTCATGAAAGATCAAAAAGAGTTTAAACAGGAATGTGAATGTTTTCATAAAAATATATGTATAACCTATACTCTGTTGCACCTGATATTCAGACGCAGCGGATGCTACGAGCTGATGGGGTCAATCAGACCGCGTAAAAAGAGCACAATCATGGTGTTCATCATGTTTCTGTACAGAGCTCCATCATCTCTGGACCAATCATAAACAGAAAGGCCTAGTGCGTTGTGCCTTTCATGATCATGCGCCATGCCCTGTGTCATGCCCTACTGAAACCTGTATGAAGTAGGGACTTTCGTCAAGTGTTGTTATTCACTTTGCGTCCCTGCCGCCCCAGTAAATGGCTAACAAATGTAAATACAAATCATTAGGATGCCACTTCCGCGGCGAGGGCCTCACCTCTCACTACCATGCGTGCCGTGTGGTTGGCCGAGGCCGCCGCGTTGGTGGCGGTGCACGTGTAGTTGCCGGAGTGGTGACGGGCCACCTTGTCGATGATGAGGTTGGACACGAAGTCGCTGATGGGCACCACCTGCACGTCGGGGCCCAGGTCCGCCCGGCCGTCCTTGAGCCAGCTCACGCTCACGGGCGGGTCGCCGTCCAGCAGGGCGCAGGTGGCCGTGCTACGCATGCCCTCCTGAAGACGCTCCGGGAACGAGAAGGGGCTGATCACGGGCGCCGCTGCGACGACACAGACACCGGAACAGACTATCAGGGGTCTGCTGAATCGATGCCCGAGCTTGTGCCGCGCAGGACAAAAACAAACAGTGCACGCCTGTCTGAATAAACGTGAAGGTTTCGGCGCGTATGTTTTCAGTGAGGACATCGACAACGCGAAGAGCTTGGTTTTCCTTTTGGCCTTCGTGCTATCGTCGACTCCCTAATCTTCTTTTCGGAAGGTTTAAGGCCCGTTGACACACTTGCGACTTCTTCGAATCGAGTGCCCTGAAACTTAATATCTCTTACGACGAGAGGACACACTGGCACCACCTATCGGGTAGCAATGGAACACTGGGTCTGTCCCGTATATTTTCTATTTCTTTCACCCATCCTTTTTTCTTTCTTGGCTTGGAAAACATTTGTGAATGTTAGAAACGAACTTTTTGGTAAGTAGCACGCACATTTGACCTCGCGAATACCGCCAAACTTCACTCTAACACTCTAGTGAAATGCAGTTCCGGGGTTACCGCATAAATGGCACCAGCGTGTCAGTGTGTTCTCTAGTCGTAAGATATTTTAAGAAGCTTTAAAGCGTTCGGTTCTAAGGAGTCGCAAGTCTTTAAGCGGGCCTTTAGTCCTGACAACAGCGGAGGCCTTGACGACAGCCAGCAGAGTGTGTGAGTAGCTACGTTCTGCCCTAAGTCGTGAGCAGGTTTCAAGGCCTTGTCAAAGGATGCTAGCGAAAGGTTACATTTTCAAACCAATGAAAAACACCCGAAAGCGGACCGGAAGCAGAGGAAAAACCTCTGCTTAGAGGCCGACTTACGGAATCGTCTTCTGCCGGGCAGAAAATCGGTTCCCAGTTTCCTTCTTTTTATTCGTTCTCCCACTCGTTTCTTCTCCTCTCCCCACGGAAACAGGTCTGTCAGCTGCTCACTACAGAAAGGAGGAGGTTCTCCCTATTTCTCGAATGGAAAGGAGAAATTGAAGGAGAGTTTCCTCCTTCCTGGGTTGTCGTCGGCTTTTAAGTTCTCATCCAAATGTAATACAACGAATTCCGTTACGACAGAAAAGCGTACACTCTTCTAAACAAATTGTGAACGTATCGGCGCGTGCGTGCGGTCTCAATGAGGACATCAACCACGAGAACAGCACGGCTTTCCTCCTCGCCTCCTCGCGGTCGCCTTTTCGCCTCATTTGTTGTCGGGAGGTCAGGGACTGACGACCAAGAGCGGATGAGTTGACGACAGCCAGCAGGATGTGCGAGTGGCTACGTGCTGCCCTACGTCTCATGAGCACTCTCCAAAGATATTGGCAAGGGGAGGTCCCAAAAAATTACACCATCTTCCTAAGGGAAGCATGGGGTGATGCGGAGCATCGCGGATCGTTATTAACAGTGTTATTAACGGTCTTAGTAACGTTGTTAGTAACGTTGTTAACTTGCGTGTTATTACGTTGTTAACTTGCGTTGGTTACCACACATCGCGTGAACGTTGTTGCAAACTCCGCGATGCTCCGCATCACCCATGGTTCCCTCGGGAAGATGGTGTAATTTTTCACACTTGAAGGTAGAGGAGCCTAGAGGAGGAGAGCTGCGCATGCGCGCGCGGTGTGAGTAGAAGCGAACGCACGCGAAGTGCACGCAGCTGGTAGAGAGAAGAGAGCGGAGAGAGTAACGCGCAGCTGTTGGAGAGAGGAAGGAGGAGAGTTGCGCATGCGTAGTGTGAGTGCGACTACGACGCCGACGCCGCAGGACATATGACCCGAGCAAGACATGCTCCGCATCTAAAAAAACAAACAAAAAACACGTTCTATTGCGAATTGGAAGCGGAAAGAAAACCTCCGTTCCCGTCCAGCAAATGCTGTGCGCAACACAAGCCGTGTCCTGTTCAGACAGCATTGAATACAGATTTGAATCTAGTAGTGCAGCGTCATGTGTAGTGCCAGTGATAAAAAACGTCCCTTCAAATGGAAAAAGAAGCAGGCAAATATCCCTCTCCCAGCCTCTTTCCTCTTGCTGCGCTACGCCATTTTCGAGCGAAGGCTCGGGCGTAGGCTCGGGCGTAACGACGCATCCGCCGTTTTGCGACAGGCGCGTCGTGATTGGCTGGCACGCTTCGCCCTCCTTTCAGTCAGCCTCTCTTTCCCTGCCGCATGAGCGAAGACGGCGGCGAGGAGGATCATTTTGAACAAGGGAGAGAAAGCTTTACAATAGCAGACCCCAGAACTTTGGGTCCACCAAGCAGCTTGAAGAGTCGCACTGCGCGAACGTAGAGCTTTTGCGCATGCGCAGTGCGAGGCCGAGAGCTGCTCGGGGGATGGCGGCAATATCGTTGGGGCCTCCTATTCTAGGACCCTCTAACGGACTGCACTGCTTTTAAATATTCAGGTGCTTTAGTAGAGAGCTAGAACCGGTCTTGTTCACGTTACTCGAAAGAAAGTAAATCGATTACAATTACCAGTACACTTGGTTAAAATGTATACCGATTAGGTCACTTGATTAGCTGAGAAAAAGTAAATTGGCTGTTACCTGGGAAGGTAACTGTTACTTTTTCGATCAATTTCGATTTAGGAAACAACCAATTTCATACTCTTCATAAATGGATTAAAATTATCGAATAATAACCTACTTGTCTTCTTACTCAATTCATGTTAATAAAGCGTCCTCCTGTCAAAAACTTGGTCTTGGTTGTAGGATTCCTCGATAGGAAACTACTAAAAACAAAAGGGCACCTTCAGAAAAGCGGAGGCGAAAATATTAATGGTTACAAATAATCTTAGCATTCCCCGAAGTAATAAGATTACCTTCCGGATTACTTCCTAACAAAAGCTAATCAAACGATTGCAAAGTGACTCCGAAAAGTAATGAAATACAAGTAATTTGATTACTATGTAGTGTGTACAGTACGAGTCTGGTTTGGACCAATGTAGACGTAGACCTCTCTCTCTCTCTATGTCATCAACACCAATCAATGCCCTTCAACACTACAAACAGAGTCGGCATCTCGTGGCTTTCCTTTGCACTGAAAAAGCTATGAATGACGCAGCTTTATTTAATTTTAACCATGATAGCTGGTGACAGCGTAAGAAAGTGTGCGCGTGGCTTATGACGTTCACGTTTCTCGCTCCGTGAGTGGCTCCCGGCGCTCTTACCCTCTATTGCTGCACTCTGACTGGCTGCATTGGGACATTAAGGGGCTCTGGGCTTGCCACGCCTTCCTACAGATGATTCATTCACGCGCGAGGTACGGCGGGCAGCGCTCTACGCAGCAGTAGGAATGAAGCTTGCTCCCGGGAATCAGACTTGTACAATACTCATTACAAGTAATAAAATTACTCGCAATTGATTACTTTTTGGAGTAAATATGTAATCATTTTACTATATACGTGGAGAAGTAATCCCGGGGATGATTTTATTACTTTTGGAGGTACTAAACTCGCTTGCAACAGTTACTAGTTTTGATCTCCCCTTTCTAACAATGCCCAATAGGTTTATATATGGAGCGCGAGTTCGTCTGCTTCTTTTGCGGGAGGTTGTTGTGACGTCAGAAAGCCGACCTCTGATTGGTTCTGATTGAAGAATAGTGCGTGGACCTCGAGGCAGACTTGCTTTGAGGTCTACCCACTATCCTTCCAACAAGAGCCAATCAGAGCTCGGCGTCCTTCTGACGCCACGATAACCCCTGTGCCAGAAGCAGACGAACTTGCTCTCCGCATTAAGTTTCCTACAGAGGAATCCTCGAACCAAGTATCTGATGGAAGGACCGTCTACCAAAGCTTAGTGGATTAGAGAAGACAAGCAGCTTATAACTGGGCGATTCGAATGTACAGTGAGAAAGAACCCGCATTCAAACCGGAACAAAAAAATCTGTCTTTCCGAAAAATATAAAATAACAGAAATAGCAAACTTTTGACCTTTTTTTTTTTCAAGTGACAGTCACCAAAGTTTTCTGACAAGTATTTGAGGTGTGTAATTGAATAAATTTTAACCAGGAGTAATTCTTAACCATAATCGGCTAATTTTTCTTTTTCTAGTAGCGTGTACAAGACTCCTACGTATGAAGTTGGAAGACGCAGACTTCCTACCGTGACTCGGTCCGAGTTCCCGCCGAATGATGACGCCACTTTCGTGTCGAATACATCTTCAGAGTATGTGATCAAACAATGGGGGACAAGCGTGACTTTTGAAAAGGGTCTATTATTCAGGTTCCTGCTGAATTTAGAGGAGAGCCCCAGTCGGTGTCATCTGGTCTATTTTACCGAAGAATTTAGAAGAGAACCCGAATTTTCATACAAACTTCGACTACTTTTGGCAGCGGTTGGCGGGAGGGAAGTTCGCTAAATTTGTCGTAATCTTATAGAAAATAGTTACGTCCTTCTCACAGTGGCACATGACAACAAAACTTCTAATCATGAACGTTTTTTTTTTAAATTCAGAAATGCGGGTTAAAAGTAAAATAAATACAATATCGACCCCTTCAAACGCTGTATTCCATTGCTTAACTGCAATTTGGATAAAAGCGTGAAAAATTTACTAAGTCCAAAAGGTACTGTGAAACTTGCTAAGAGTGACTAGAAACTTGCCTCAGAGTATTCACTATGAGCACGAGCGTGAATGCCAAAAATAAAAGAAATCGGTTTATTAATTGATTTAGGTTGCGCAGGCAACTTCATTAAAGCAACGCCCGACTCCATTCAATCAGCGCAGATGGCGGCGACCTAAACCCACTTATGCATTGTCCGGCAGAGCTCGCTCATTCCTCGCATCTTTTTATTATACAGCAGGCGAGTCAGACCGACGCCCAATTCTGATCATCCCGAAATCAATCTCGGTACCGACACCGCACACTGATGGAACTCACGAGCACTGCCCCAGAAGATCACCGCACTCTTCGCATTATTCCATCTCCCCTACGTCCTGTTCTTCTAACTGCCCCAAACTCGAAATTTAGCCCTCTGCATAATCTAACCAGGGTTACGAAGTGGGAAACTCAAGACCCGGGTCAACTCCTCTACCCCCCCCCCCCCTTTTCCTTTCTTTTCATAGTTCCTCTCACAAAGAAGATAGAAAACAAAAACTCTGAAGAAGATCAGACGCCAACGCCATAGGCTGCGGCCCCACTATTTTCTGTCCATTTCCATATCGACCCGATTCAAAATGCGGGGAGAGGAAGGGGAATGATAACGCCGCAAAACTAATCATAATACTAAACACATGGCAGAACTTCAATTCGATCTTCCGATAATCGCGCGATTATGCTCGAGGGCCGCATCGTCCCACCCGCCAGCGTGCACCGTCCTCAGCTGGCGGTTCGGCGAGGGTCTCCGCGCTGGCCAGACCGATGAACCGCCTTCCTTTCATCACCTAAACGCCGCACTGTGCGCGGTGGGTGTGGGCGGTAGCATGATCACGTGATAAAAGATCAAAGGCGCGACTAGTCAAACGTGCACAAAGCTTCCACCGCACTAGTTGTCAGCTTGGGGAGTGAAGTGAACGAAGAATATATACTGCCGGCAGATGGGCACTCCAGCCGAGCGCGCTTGTTCTACCCGAAGCATCCAACGTCCGCACGATCGCATCACGTTTTACAGCGAAGCTGTTTATGGCTATGTTTCCGTGGATTTTTCGTTTGCGTGACCAACAACTCTATGCTCACACCGCCGCACGCGCTGCACGCGCACGCCTTCCCCGTATAAATGATTCGAAGATTCGAAGTAAATAACGAAAATAAAGCGTTGACGAACGTGCGTGCAAGATGCCATTTGTTTTAGGCTTTTGCTTTAAAACAGTTACTGCTGCAGACGCCGGCACGTGCGGCGCGTGGAACACCATTCCCTGCATTCTCCTTGATGCTTAAGTAATTATGAAATAGGTCTATGTATAAGATTAGTTATCGATAGGCGCCATTTTCGAGATCAGCAGACTCTCAGGTAGACAATAAAGGTTTCTCAATGATTTGCCGCTGTGCGAAACGCGTCGGCCATGTCTACGCCCGCACCGCCCTCTCTTTGTGGTCGTTCCAAGCCCCCGCTTGCGTGCCTGGTTTACTTTCCTTCCGCTCTCTCAGGGTGGCGGTCCCGTAGCGCGTGTCTACGTCTCTCGGTAGGCGGTCCCGTCGCGCGTGTCTAGTTTCCTCCGGCTCCTCGGGGCGGGTCCGTGTCGTGTGCTAAACAGCTTCGCTGTTAATCCACCTTTACAAAGTAAAATGGCTCATGATTTTTCTTTTTTTTTTTTTTGGGTGGGGGGGTGGGGGTGGGGGCGATGCTATGCGACCATCAATGTTGCTCGATAGACTTTCTATCGGCAGCACTTTCTATTAGAATTTAGTGGACATATTTCCGCGCTAAATATAGCGGGAAAATTGAGACATCATATAACACTATGACGTCACGCGTTACTCTGACGTAACATGACACATGACGTCACGTCACCTAACACAATGTTGTTCTTCCCGTTAAATCTAGCGGGGAAATTAATGCCGGGTGGACACCATGACCTCACGTGACATTCTGACGTCATGCGGTCAGACCAAAGAGAGCGAGATAGGCACCTGGAGGGTTCCAACTTTCAATAGAAAGCTGTCGCTTTTAAAATGGTGCCGTCTATCCGGCCCCCTATCGGGCTCAGATCCAGGAAGAGGAGGGGAGCGGAGAGAGAAAGGGACGCCAGTTTTAATGTCATCGGTCCTTTTGTTAAAATACAGCAAAAAAAGAAATTATATTGCCACCTGTGACGGCGTAGAAGTAATGTGCAATCTCAACGTAACAAGAAAAAATTGCAGTTGTATTTTGTTCCATTGATAAAGCTATCGTATGCAAAATTGCGTTATTTGAGAAACGCGGCGGCCACCAACGTTCTTCTCAGCCTTCCATGTACGCGATGCCGTGCCTATAGTGTCGCCACATCTTTTGTACTGTTTCTTTCTTTTTTTTGTAGTTGTTGCTTTCTAAGCTTTTGCAGCTGGCAGAGTCTTTTCTAAGCGTCTCAGAGTCCTCTCGCCTGCCTATTCACCCCCCCCCCCCCCATCTTTTTTTCTTCTTACACAGTTTGGTAATGCAGCCGGCGGAGCCCGTGGTGTAAAGTTTTTTGACAGCCGACTAGCTCTCTTTAACCGTGGCACGCTTCGTTTTTTAAAGTTAACTCAAAGTTACTATAAAAGAAAAATCAATCCTGCATTAACACGTGAAAGGGGTGGCTGCCCCTTTAGAGGAAAAAAAAATGTCTGGAGTGGCTGCGACTTTTCGGAACCTGTAAAAGGCTCTTCACGGATGGCTCTGGCTACTTTAGAGGCACTTCGGCAGGCAGTCTCCTCGATTCACGAGCTGAGGGAATGCCTCAATCTTTGCATCCGCGTCGTTCCAGGATGGCTTTGGGAAATACGTTGCTAGCTGATACGCGGCTTTATACTAAATACGCGCGATACTGTGCCCACTAAAAAAAGCATGCTTCTTCTAGCCCAAAATCTGCCTGGCTATTGTCCCACCTTGTGTGTGAAGCATTACAGTTGTAACTAGGGTGCCTCAATGTCCTTCTGTTTAGTGTGATGCCACCCTTTGTAGTACCCGATGCCGACAGCACGCGCTCACGGTGAAAATACAAATAAATTGACCAAAAACAAAATGTCGCCGTAGCACAGTCAGCACCACAAACGCGTGCAGGGACACGCTCTTTCACGCGCTTCTGAACAAAGAAGAAAATTAACGTGTGGGACAAAATGGCCGGACGTCTCCACCCTAAGTAAAGCGAACATGAAGGCACCCTAGTTGTAACAGCTCCACTAGCTGCACGCGCAAGGTGCCGCCCTTTTGAGATAACAGGGACATGTTTCGTCGCACCATCCGTTCATTTGAGAATTCTTTAGACGAGCTTTGCGACCTCAGATGACCGCGACGTAACAAGAACAAAGATAATCGAGTAGATAGCATAGATGAACCATCGTTAAGAGAACCGTATGAAGGATTGAAGTTGCGGCAATTCACATTTATATAAGGTGCGCACAGTGGACGTTACGGTGCAAAACGTGCCGGAAACATCGGCGCCTGCATATCGAAGGCTCAAACTTTCACGGAATGTACAATGAGGAGTAAAGTTTACATCGTGAAATTTGAACGCGTCATTCTCTTTCTGTAAAAAGTGAGACCATCAAACTTGCCAAAGTTAACGGTGCACGTGTTTGCGGATGATCGAATTGGAGATGGAGGGGACTTGTGGCCTCATCTCCCGATAGGCGCAGTTAGTAAGACAGCAAAGTGTGCCGCCCAGAGCACTGCACGGGCCAAAATTTCTAGGCCCGGCTCGGCCAGCCTGCCAGCCCGGGTAGAGCATCTACCGGCCCGGGCCCGGCAGAATTTTTAGACAGAAGCTTGAGCACGGCCCGAGTCCGACAGATTATATGCAAGAGCCCTAAAAAGTTTGCAGGTTTTAACCTAAAAACTGTCTAAGCATAAAGCAAGCATATTTTATTTAAATGTCTTGTAAACTTGGACCGACTTTTTGACACGGTGAATATCCCGACTTAGACGATGTATTTTCGAGAATATGGGCAAAACAAGCGCTTCATGAGGGATTTTAAGGGCAGTGATTCGCGGCTCGTCCGCTTGGGTGTCGGGGGTGGCACCCTTGAAGCCCCATCCACCGTATCTGTTTCGGAGCTAAAATGGCCAGTTGAAGTCAAAAAAGAAGTCACGTCCAGTTGCTCGAGTGGCCGCTGCGGGAGAAACGGCGTCGTTGCGATCGCTATTAGCTCGGTTCTCGAGTACGTATCAGTGCCACTTTTTCAGAGCAGGCCCGGCTCTAAGGCAGTTTCCAAACTGATCGGTTCAGCTGTAGTAACGTTGGCTTGGCCCAAGTCTGCTGACACTGCAGCGGCCGCGGCCATATTAACCGATATTCAGCCATTTCTGCCCAGAACTCGTATGATATCGCCGCTTCTGGCCCATTTTAGAACGATCGTTAACCAATATTGGCCCAATACTGGGCCGTGGTGTGAAAATGCAACTGGGCTAATATTGTGAGCAATATTGCCCCAACGCTGGCGGCCCAGTGTCGGCGTGCTGCCTGGGTTGCCTTGAAGAGCGCGGATATATTTGAACGCTTGATTTGGCATCACTTTTATTTGTCGATTTTACAATAATTATCCTGATTTTCGCTATGCTAAACATCATGCCGCAAAGAGTAAAGGCTGAGGGTTCAGAAAATATATTTAGTTATGGTAGCATAAAATACCGCAGGAGTCTTAAATAGCAGACAACTGAATAAGATCGTCGGAGTCTTAAATTGCAGACAACTGAATAAGATCGCCTTCCCTACCCACAAAGTACACTGGTCTCCGGTGACAGCATTTTGTAAATGGTTAACCGGCGGCGTCGGGGAGGCGCTATACTCGGCGTCATCTTTTTTGTGTGACTCTGCCGAAGCCAGTGTTGTTTCCACAATGCTGCAGCCCCGTAGAACTGCGAGAACACGTAGTTCTTTGTCTTGCGTCGCATTCGCAAACGCTATCGGGCGAAGGCGACGCCAAACGAAACCACACGATTGCGCATGCAGCTCTGACAGCGTTGGAGCGCTGCGAAAACTCAGTAACTTGATCTTGAAATACCTCTTGCGTATAATTTAACCGCCAGGTGGGGTGCCTACATGAATCAACATACCGGCCCCAACGAAAATAGTCCCTGGAGAAGGGGAACAAGAGGGACAAAGGACAAACACAAATCTCCAAACACAGCTAGGTGACTGGTGCGCGACCGGCTGATAAAACCCGTTTGCTCTACTGACGTCTAACCCCTGGTTAGCTCAGTTGGTGGAGCGCTCCACCTGTAATGGAGATGTCCCGGGTTCGATACCCGGACGAGGCGGATTTTTTCGGTCGCGCACCAGTCACCTAGCTGTGTTTGGAGATTTGTGTTTGTCCTTTGTCCCCCTTGTTCCCCTTCTCCAGGGAATGTTTTCGTCATTCTTGTCCAGCTCGCTTGCGCCTTTGCATTTAATCGCATAATAAAAATACCGGCCCCGATTCTAAAAAAGCATCTGCGGCGCCGTAAACCCATAGCAAAAGTGTACCACATCGTATGGTCCCCAGAAACCACGTGACACTGATCGACTGAACACGCTCTAAACTTAATTTGGCTTGCAACGGGACTACTCAACGACGACGACGACGTGCAGTTGTCTTGTGGCTATCTGGCCCTGTCAGCAAACAAAAGCGATATCTAATGGTTCCCATAAAATAGCAGACCACAACTGAGGTTTTTTGCCAAACAAGTTGCCACTGAGTTTGGTGCCAAACAGAAAAGGGCGACTATTGAAAAAGGGAGATCGCTTCAAACCATTGAAAGCGTCTGAAGTTTCTCCGGAGGTTAGTCGGAAGTGTGGATGCGCTCTGGTTTTGCAAGGCGAGGAGGAAAGCAGGTAGAAAGGCGGAGACGTTTGCAGACGATCAACGAACGCTTTTGGCTCCTCCTCGCAGCTCGTATTGCAAACGCGGCCCATAGGCCCCCTTACCCCGAACCAGCAGTTGGACACACTCTGTAATACAGGCACCCAATGGCTGTGTTCCAAATCTCGCTCGAATGGATACGAGTTACCCCGGCGCAGTCTTGAACGCGTTACTGCAAAAAAGAACTCGATTACAATTACATTTACTTTATTGAAAATGTAACAGACTACAGTAATCAATATCTGCATCAGAAAAGTAATCAAAACATAACCAGAAAGTAATTGACTACTTTTGACGTTATTTTTTAAACTTTTCAATACAAAATAAAAAATGCATCGATATGTTCAAAGTGTGCTTCTTCGTCTTTGTGTCCCGCCTTTTCTGCGCTATTTTTAATATGAATGTCAATTACCAACTTGACCAGCAGGCCAAGCTTTTACAATGTTCAAAGCAATAACATTTTGTTTCTTTTTTTTTCTTTTTCGAGAGGGAAAAAAGGGGGAGGGGGTGTCTTTGTCATGGCTAGATGAGGTCAGTGCAGAACACAAACGTCTATTCCACGGCAAACCCAAATCGTAACAACCAGTAGACAGGAAACGAGGCTCTATCGACAGTTTCATAGTCAAAACGTTGCTGAGCGCATTGACATTCTAATCCCTCTGGTATCTTGGTACTTTTTTGTTGTTGTTTGGGGGCAAAATAACTGTCCAAGGCTGGTGCAACATACACGAGTGCTGCACGGGCGGCCAGAGCGATTTCACGTAAAAAAACGCAACTCGATAATTTTAGCTCTTGCGGAAACATATAATTGATTACTTTTTATTGATGACAAAAGATAATCAATTTACAGCGAACGTTTTCCCCCCAAAAAAGTAATTGAAGCCTTAAAAAGGTTAGAATAAAATGTACAAGTAATCGGTTACTTGTAACTCGTTACGTACAAGTCTGCTCCGGCGGATCACGTCACGTGACAAGACAGATAGAACAACGCGGGTAAGTTTTCGAACCTCAAGGCCTAGAGTGAGATCGAGTAAATTTTGGAACACGGCCTATGTCACGCCGTCGCCGGCCGCGCCCCTGGCGGTGTCACAGCAGTGGTAATGGACGTGGCAGGTGCGTGTTCCACTGCAGATCGCTCTCTAGCTTGACATGTCCATTGAAGTTTTGGTAGCCAGGAACTGGGACTTCGCGACGACAGCGGCGCTCGCGTTCAGCGTCCTATACCGCGCATGCATGGAAAGTGTTCCCGAATAACATACGACGCCCAAGAGGCCTTCCTGTCATGCTAGAGAGCCTCTATTACAGACAGGTTACAACTGTTCGATCGGGGTCACGTGGTTTATGGTCTGCGTTTGCAATACGAGGTGCGAGAAGGTGACGAAAGCGTGGGCCGTGTGCGAACGCCTCCGCCTTTCCGCCTGCTTCCCTCCTCGCCACTTGAAAACGCGGCACACGCTCACTCGCCACCAATGTCCGCGGGAGGAGTCCGCCATCAAATTGCAAACGCACCCGTTGGTTCGAGGTGAACGCCCCTTCACTTGACTAGGCTCTCTATGTTGTGCTATCTGATGTCGCGATCCTGGCGGTTGGCCCTAGAAGTCCCGGCAAAAAAAGTGCGAGCGAAGGCGAGTGTCCCTGGCGTCGCGAAGTTCCACCTCCCGGCTGTTGAACCTACCCTGGACCGTCGAGCTAGAAATCAACCTGCAGTGCAACGGGCGTCGGTCAAATTCAGCGTCCCTTCTGGGAAGACTGCCAGGGTCGCGGCCGGCGACAAAATGACACATTTGTGACGTCGCTAGGCGAGAAATTGAGGCACCGCTCTTTAGGCCGCGGTAGACACGCCAATCGATGACGCGCTTGGGGTCCCATGGCTGTACACAGACCGCCCTGAAGAAGTTGACAACCACACACAAACTAGTAGGCTAGGTGGCGCAAGCTGCCGCCAGCTACAAAGGGTATAGCCATTACCATCCATCCATCCATCCAACGCGTAGCTAACTTTTTTTTTAAGTCTTGGGTTTAAAATTGAATGGTCTTTAAAGTTCGTCAGCTCGCCTGCATGTTTTTTGCTATTCTTATTTTATTTTTATGTTTCTTGTCTTGCAATTCGCTGAAATGCGTCGATGCATGACACTCGCGCTCCACGCCCCATGAGCCTCTTGGAAGCAAAGGGCGGCACGCAATACTCGTTTTCGTTTGTCGCACGTGTCTCACGCTTTCGCACAATTGGTGCTTGTACTTGGAAAGAAATGCAGTGCGTGAATTTTATTGGGGTGACTCTAACTGGACGCACTCTAAAGTTAGGCTTCCCATTCTCGGTAAGGGGACCACTCACCGACGACGATGACGTGCAGGTCCCGGGTGGCCATCTCTCCGTGCCTGCCGACGGCGATGCAGCGGTAGGGGCCCTGGTCCTCCTTGCGGGCCTCGTGGATCGTCAGCTTACCCGGCTTCAGCTGGGTCTGGCGGGGCTCCTGCGGCAGGGGCTTGCCATCTGCGCAGAGCAAGATCAGGACTACGTTAGTACAAAGGACCACCGAAACCACCTAATCAAAAAGAAGCTATAAACTAAAAAATATTACGTGTTTTGATAGGAGTCGTTCGAAGACGTTCCGCTTGCACCACGTCACCCGGGTGCAAGCTCGTATACCAGCGTGCAGACGACGAAAAAGCCAGCCCAGGACATTGTAAATACACGGCCGACATTTCCGTAATATTTTTTTCTTAGACTCCTCCAACTCTAAGTTGAACCCTAAGAATTCAGCCATACATCGTTTTGGAGACGGACGTTTGCGTGCCAAATTTCAGCTATGTACCTCCGTTTGTAATTAAAATCTTGCATGACTTGCCAAACGTGCCTGTTTTTAGAGCCGTACCATTTATGTCACTAAATAAATATTAAAAACAAATCAGTTAATATTTGCGTCGCGCGGTAAATTTGGAGTAAGGAATTAACAGAAACTAGCTTCAATTTCAAGTGGTCTATTTATCAACAGAAAGTAATTTCGATTTCGGTATCCTGACAATCTACGTGTTACAAAATCCTAGCACAATTTTTTTAAGGATCTCCTCGTAGTTGAATAAAAAAAATAACTGGTGATTTGTTTTACTTGGAAAGAAGTACTAAACATACTGTTGAGTATTTTCACTGACAATTCATGATCAGTGAAATTTTAAAACGAACAAATCCTCTAAAATATAGCTATATGAAAGTACAAAAAAAACATTGCGCATTCTAATTGCGGCAAAAATACGCTAAATGAATGTTGCTTATCGATAGACATTGTATTAATGTGTGGCTATGCAAGATTCGTATTGCGGAAATAAACTCGGTCTTCGTGTTGAAAGAACCCGCCACCGCGGTTCAAACGTAGCTACATCTGCTTGTAAAGGTTAAGACAATAGCTGATGTCCACTTCCTTTGAAAAAAGACGAACACCACCCGCAAAACAGCCATCGACGCTAACTGTTTTCAGGGAACTTCGTACCACTTGAGCCGCTCCCAACGTTGAAGTCACGAAGCTGAATCGTAACAAAGTTATATCAATATACGACAACCCGCTGTTCACGAACATGCTCGCATTTGTCCATACAAGGTGTGGGCAGTGGCGTACCCAGGGGTGATGGCGCCCACGACAAGAAGGTTTTTTTCGCTCCCCCCCTCCCCTTGATGGTGATTATGATGAAGGTGGTGATGGTTTTGTGTAAAATCCTCTGCGTCCACGAAACCTGACTGGCTTTGTCTCAGCGCATCCCTTCTCATTGCATTGTACTGAACATGAGCTATTGTCAGACCGCCTCCTAATTTTCGCCTGGCGCCCAAACCTTGTGGTAAGAAAAAAGAAGTTGACATTTAAAACTGCATAGCTTCCTAATAATTTCGAACCGCACAGAAGAGAAAACAAAGTGGGAATGCTAACATTTTGATAAATCGCGAAAACGCTTGGATGAAGTTGTAGACATAGTATGAGCAGAAAAGTGCTGTTTCAAATTTTGACATTTTATTTTCTACCCTCGATTATTTTCAAAACAAGTGTAAAACAACTTATTAAATCATGGCACTGCATGAAAACTACAACAGAACGATTTTTGTTTTTGCTGAAGCGAACTGATCTACCGAGTCATCAAAGAGAATTTGCTCAGTTTCTTTTGATCAGAGCGAGATCGCCTATTCTGTCCTGGACCACCGAAGCTTGCAAATACGAATGTATTCATTTTCAACTTGCTGAACGACCTCTCACAGCCAGCGATGGAAACTGATATGGTTAGCAGTATCTGAATGGCAGTGCGAATATTGGTGAAGACGCTCTCATCTCCAAATAGGCCAATAAAGCGAAGGAGTTCTTCAAGTCTTAATACTTCCATAGTACGTCCGCTTTGAGAGCTACAATCTGCAGACTAAATTTATTTCATACATGAGATGTGCGTCGACGTCATAGCTTCAAAACTCTCCGAAACTGCAGCATTTTGCCTTTAACTTATCCTTGACGGTACCGTATCACAGTCTGTCAAATTCAAAAGCAGCCAAACTTGAAATCGATATCGTGTATAGGCGAGTGAACCTCTCGACGATTTCTATATGAAGACGGTCGAGTGTACATTTCATGGTCCTTTCCATTTCACGCTTTGTCGTTGAGCCGTCCCTTCTGATTCATTTATTTTTACCAGGTTTTTTGTTTTTGTTACGAACGTTTTTAATAATTTTAACTCTTCGCAGCGACGAAGCGCTTACCACCGTTTCTCTATAATCATGAAATAAATGTTAGAGCGCTTTTATCTTTAAGGGACCATACTGAAAGCTTAATTTTGATATTTGTAGCCTTTTTGAACACGATTTTTGCAAATCAGTACCTCGTTTCAAATGCCAAGCAGAACCAGAAACTCGTAACCCAGCATCCAACTTTACAACAGTTATGTGTCAATTTCTATTTTGCTGGCTTCTTTCTCATTAGTTAGCATTCCCAGTTGAACTTTAAGTACCTTCTCAGAAATAAAAACTGAAATTCAGGCGCCCGCAGACCTTTATGGAGACGGTTGAAATCGTTCTTTGCTTTTTGAAACACCGCCAGTAATGGTGTCGCTCTTGGCCTTCCATGACTTTGTCTTTCTGCCATTTCCGCACTATGTTTTGTACAAAGTTCCGCAAAGCGAAACGGCGACGCAGCCAGCGGAGTCGCCTATACTGTGTGGTTCTGCCAGCAAAACCAATCATGGCAGTGCCTACGAAACTAAAACAATTCTGGCTTTATGTGAGAACAGGAAACGGTAGAGCAGTGTTTCCCAAAGTGTGGGTCGCGACCGCAAGGGTTGTCGCAAAGAGTTCGGTAACTTGAAAATGTTTAAACTCGATTTTTCTACAGTGACGTCGATGAAAGCAGAGTACAGTTCGCAGCTCAACTTTGAGCTGGAACTGACGGCTGACGTGTCTAAACTCCGCCCTCCTTTTAGGAAACTGTGCTCTAGCAAGCAAGCAGACTTTAGACAATGGGAACCATCCTGTTGACATACCTTTTTTTTTCTATGCCGTTATGGTTTTTCGCTCGGCTGACTCACACTCGAATTTATAGCAGAAGCTATGCGGAGCGGAAGTTCGTCTGCCTGTTTTGTAGGGGCTGTAGTGACGTCAGAATACCGAGCTCTGATTGGCTCTGATTGAAGGATAGTGGGTAGACATCAAGGCAGCTTGCTTTGTTGTCTACCCACTATCCTTCCAATCGTAGATCGAGTGAGGTGAAGCGTCTTCGCATGCGTCATGCCGATAGCAGCGCCACCACGGCGGTGTGACGTCATAGTAGCGCGTTGGTGTATCGTGGCATGCGTCAGTCGCATAGCAGGAAACAAGATCGAGAGGCCGTGCAATACAACCTATAGATAAACAAGGCCTTCATCTGATGGTGGAGGCATGTTTGGCCCCAAGCGGCAAACACCCCGAAGCTTTACGACAGTCGCCGCAAAGAGGCTGACGCGTCCGTCTTGGCGTCGCCGCGTGCTAAGCGTTCCTGTTGTTTTGAGATGTTTCCAGACGTGATGTCGGCAATGCTGATGCGAGCTAGGCGGCGTCTGCGCGGATCCACTAATGATCACGTTGACCTTGTCTTTTGGATGGTATTGGGTGAGGTTGCTTGCCTCTTTTGCAGTAGATTCCAACACATCTTTATTTGCCAATAGACCTATTGCTCTCTTACCCAAGCATCAAGGAGAATGCAGGGATTGGTGTTCCACGCGCCGCACGTGCTGGCCTCAGCAGTAGTAACTTTTCCAAAGCAAAAACTTAAAACAAATGGCATCTTGCACGCGCGTTCGTCAATGCTTTCTTTTGGTTATTTACTTCGAATCTTTTATACAGGAAAGGCGTGCGCGTGTGGCGCGTGGAACACCAATCCCTGCATTCTCCTTGATGCTTGGGTAAGACAGCAAATGGTCTATTGGTCAGAGTGAATCAGCCAAGTGAGAAACCATCGCAAGATGAAAAAAAAAATAGAAACGCATGCCAATAGGGATGACTGTTCCTAATATCTAAATTCAGCTTGTTTTCTTAGAGCGCAGTTTCCTAAAACGAGGACTGAGTTTGGACAGCGCAACTATTTGAGTACCGGCTCGACGTTGTTGAGCTGGTACGTGTGCTTCGCTTTTATCGACGTCACAACACAGAAGACAAGTTTCAATTTTTTTTTTTTCATGTTCCGGGACCGATTCGTGACCTCCCCACTAAACTTCTCCTGACCTCCCTCAGGGTCGCGACCCACAATTTGGGAAACACCGCGGTTACCTGATGTAAACAATAGCGCCGTTTTTATATGCAGTACGGCTCGAATTCGTGTAAATCTGGCAATTTTAGGACAACGCAATATTCACTCGTCAGATACGGTTCCTTCTGTGGTTGCGTTTTCTTGTGTCGGGCCTTGATAGCCCGCGACGAGAGTTTTCTTACCACAATAAGTGAGGCAGCGGGGAGCGAGGGCGGAAGTATGCGCGGAAGCAGAGCGGAAATAGAAGCGGAAGCTCGGAGACCCGAAGCACTTTGGGGCTTGCGGAGGGCCTTGCGGTAGACGCTTAGAGGAAATGGAGGGCCCCTGCTTCTGGCTTCCGGTTTTCGGAGCGGTGCCGTACCCCCCGCTGCCCCCCCCCCCCCCCCCCCCCCCCCCCCCGCCACGGTGGAACACTCGGTCCGGGCGACGACCTTCGTCCCCCAAATGAAATTGAGTCTCGGTGCGAGATGCGGGGCAGAGCAATGAAAACAAACGCATTCATGGCCGGTCGAAACGAGCCGCGATTGGTTTCAGGCAGAAATGTACGGTAACCATCACAAGTAATGGGATCACTTGTCAGAGATTACTTTTTGGAGTAATTTTGCAATCACTTGATTTCTTTTATTGGGAAGAGTTTACAAGAGTAATTTGATTACCTTCAAAAGTAATTAAATTACTTGTAACCGTTTCTATTTCTCCCTTCCCTTCCTAATGGCATCCGTCGTTGTTTCACAAGCTTCCTACCAAGGAATTTTCGAAACAACCAAGGCTTCGACTGGGGGACGGCCTACCGAAAGTGGTGGATTTAGGAGTTTGCATTCTGCTGATTCTAACCCAATAATGGACAGCACAACAGGCCCGTTTTCAAACCGGTAAAAAATATGCCGTTTTGAAAAAATAAAGTAATTGGAAAAGTCACGGTTACTTTTTATTTTTTCAGGTAATGATCAATTACTTTTCTTCTCGTGTAATCAAATAACATAATTGAATACGTTTAACTACTAGTAATAGTAACTCTAATCAATTACATTTTAGTAACGCATACAAGACTGGCTTCAGTGTCCACAAGGACGCCCTACAAGTAGCGGCCGAGCAGAGTACGGGACGCGTATTCAGAAAAGCTTGGGAAGTAAGTCGAAGGGCCAGGTCCCGGCACCCTGATTGGTGCGTTTCAATGGCCATCACATTAGAGAGTTTTAGATTAGGGCGCTTCAAAGCTTGGTGGTCCCTGAGAAATAGGGACTCACCACTGCGCACGCGCGGAACCAAAACTGCGTTTTGCGTTGGCGCTCGCCCCTAACGCAAAGTTCAAGGAATAGCGTGGGGCCCCTATTTGCTTAGGGCTAGGTTGCGTCGAGGAATATGGCGGCACCCTTTCCGCTCGCTTCGGAGCAAACTCGTCACCGTCGCTACCCTACCATACTCCGTTTCACCTTATGTTGTACCGCAGACAAGGCTAGAAGCGCGAGCTCATAACGTTTGGGAGCTACTCTTAACGCACGAGAGCTTGTGCCGCCGAGATGTGCCCTAGAGCAAGGAGCTCGCGCTTGTAGCCTTTCCTGCGGTACATCATAAGGTGAAACAAAGTATAGCTACGTTCATTGCCTGTGAATGGTGCAGGCTTTCGCTTCGCTTTATCTCGCTCAAATCGCAAAGAATGAGCGGCGAGCTCGCTTCATTTTAAAGATTGTCTTCCAATTCTGGTCGTTCCTAATCCTAAAGAGACGCGTTAACCGTAGACATGGTGACCTCTTGCTACTCCGAGACTCCGAATAGATTTTCTTGGCTCGGTGGGCCGAGAGTTCGTGGCGAGTTACCTGTAGCTTAAAACCTCGTGTTCCGAGGCTTCCCTATAGTCGCTTCAGCTCGGATCTAAATAAAGCATTTGCTCGCAGAGTATGCTAGCCCACGTTCGTCTTAGTTTCGGCATAGAATTGAAGATCTAAACCATCGGCGACAGTCGGTCAATGCGGCGCACGAACGCCAAAAACCACCTCGAGAACGAGCGCTAAATTAGAGCGCTACGTATTGGATTGTTTTGGATGCAAACAGCTAACAAGATTTATACTAATTTAAAAATGTATCTTGTTTTAGCCGGGTTGATTTGGTTTTACCTTAGCTATTATTTCTAAACAAAAAGTACATGTTAAGGGCACTGGGTTTACGTTTTTTAATGCTTTTTCTTCTGTTTGAATATTCTGTTTGGTAGCCGCATTGGCGCTGCAAGCGGGAAAGGCAAACATGGCCGGACGCGCTGCGTTGCGAAACCTCTACTCTCGGCGCCAATCTTGTTGCGTTTCGGTCCCTCAATTTCTCTAGGCTCACCCAAACATTGGGCCCACTATTATGAATCTCTCCATTTACTGCATGGCTTACGGGCGACGAAGAGGAGTGGGAAGGGGGGGGAGCGAGCCAAAGTTAAACGCTCCTCAGGTATTCAGATGCTAGCCTTTAGCCATCTCCCTGATTTGCTTACCCGATATGCGTGAGCGAATCTGGAAGACGGGCAAAGGCTAGCGCGGGAATCAATGGGCCTTTTTTACATATAATTTGGGCAATGCCCCTTCCCCCTCGCCCTGTTAACCAGGCCCATGAAAACGAGTCAGCGTGCTGAAGTTGGCCCTTTGAGTAACTTTACAGGCTTTTGCGAGCACACGTACTGGACCAGCGCGATCCCTGCGACTTTCTGACGAAGTCGGGCGAAATGAGGAACGTGAAATACATTTGTAAAAAGTTATTGGTTCCAGCCTGGGACACCACTAAGCAATGGCTCTGCTAAAACAGCCACTTGTGCAAGGCGAGTGACCAATCCTTGCGACCTTTGGGGTCGTCGCCTCGTAGAAAAGGAACATGCGAAACGTCCTGCTTATCGTACCTGGACCTAGTTTTGCAGCGAAAGTTGCTTTAAATAAGATAGCATTGGTTTGTGTTTTTTTTTTTTCATATTTCTGGAGTCACGTTTTTTCTGCTGCAAACAATATCAACGACATACATGGTTTACCAGTAATCACAATTCAATCGTGCATAAACAGTCCGAGTGATGGACGTGGACACTTCCATTTCAGGCGCTGTCTAGCATGCATATAAAGGCACGCCAGGGCACCCTCGGACATGAAGTTGGCCAGTTGGTTCATTTCCTTCATGCGACCAAACGTTCAGCCTGGGTTAAATTAGGCTAGATCCTAGCGCCAATAACGATAGAGATATGCGAAGCTAGGCTGCAATAGAAATTTGCGCTTGGAACAAGTTGTAAATTGGCATCGAGTGCGGAGGTCCTTGCCATTGGCTCTGAATGCAGGTGTATGAACGAGTCAAAATTATGGCGCCTGAAACGCTTCTTCGACAGCCGCGTTTAGCGTCTGAAATGGCAACGAATGCCGTCACGAAAGCCGGAGTGTCACGCTGTCGGATATTGCGATCCTGGTCGGTGCTAGAAGCACCAACCAAGATTTTGGACGTCATCAGGAAGATATCGAAGGATTACTTTTTAGGACGTGATAGACACACCAGTAAGAGACGCATTCCAGGCGCCGTAGTCCTAAATTCACGCCTCATGTCAAACTAATACATCTTGTAAACTATGTTCTTTAGTATAATCTGGCTCAGAAAGTAGATCGATTCAAAAAATTTAGGGGAACATGCTATTAAAAAAAATAAAAGAAGGTCTTGTCGCCTTTGTCTTTTCATTCGTCCTCGCCAATTCGATCATTGCCAGTCGCAACAACAATGGAGGATGATAGCTATTTTCCGCATTACTTTTTCATCTTGGATGCCATTTGTCCGCTAACATTCCTTCCGTGGAAATATTGCGCTTCTAACTTTTCTACTGCCAAGCGAATTGCTTCCTGAATTTTACCCTGCCCCCTTTTTCTGCTACGTCTCGTATGTTCCTGGCCTCGCATTCCTCGCCGAAACGCGGCAGTAGCTGAAGTTACGGATGCCTGAAATACTTCTGCGACTGGTGCATGTGGAGCGTCCTATACCACACCAAGCGTCGAAAGCGGTCTTGAAGTGGCAACAAATTACGTTCCAGGAGTCGACGTTTCACGCTATCGGACGTCGCCATCCTGGCGGTTTGTCGATAAAGTTCCTACTAAAGAAGACGAACGAACGCCGGTGTCATTGCCGCCGCTGAGCCCCAACCCCTAACTGTCGATGCTTCCGAGAACTGTCGATCTGAAGAGCGACCTATAGAACAAAACAAGCCTCTGTCTGAGATGCCTCTGCTGCCGTGCCACCGCCAGACCAATACCACCTCGAAGACAATGCCTGCGTACCACGTCATTGTTTGTGGGCCCACACCCGCCCCAAGCGTCGAAACGGCTGAAGCTTGACGAAAGTCGCCTTCAAGCGGCAGACGAGTACGTCGTGGCGTCGCTGGGTATACCGGCGTCGTGCCGCGTCTCAAGAGCGAAACGCTAGTAGACGGCGACGCGTACGCAGCGATGACCATGACGGACACGTCTGCCACCCTGCGGCGACTGTCGTCAAGCTTCAGCCATTTTGCCGGTTGGGGCGGGTCTGGGGTCCACCCATAATGGCGTCCTGCGCGGGCCTCTTCCTTGATCTGGTTTACGGAGAGGAAGTCGTCTGTCTTCGCAAGAGCGGCGGTGACGTCAGAATGACGCCGAGCTTTGATTGGCTGATAGAAAAAAATAAGATAGTGGGCAGACCTCAAGGCATCTAGCATTGAGGTCTAGCCACTATTTGCTTTTTCAATCAGCCAATAAGAGCTTGGCGTCGTTCTGACGTCACCACCACTCCTGCAAAGAAGCAGACGAACTTGCGCTCAGCGTTGAGGACGAGGTTGAGCACACCTGTCGAAGACGTGTTCCAGGAATCAGAACTTTGGCGGTACTGCCCGCCAAGGAAACCGTTGTTACGCGAGCCGTTTCAATGGACCGATCTCATCCGGTAGTTGGACGACTCCACCGCTGCTTCTGTGCATTTTGGTGCCCCAGTTTTCCCTGTTTTCCGGCCGCGTCAATGCGAGTTGAACGCCCCGCGTTTGTAAAGGTTCGGGTTAGCACGAGACTTTTTGCATCGCATGTGTACTCGCGGTCTTTGAATGAGTTGGTTTCAGCTGTTGTGTGCCAAGGTGCTACAATAACGGCACCAGAGGAGATGCCACCGCATTTTGTGTCTTCCACAAAGAAAGCAGCCTCCGAAAGGAGTCGCTAATAAAAGTGAACAGAGCCGGACAGACCGGCGGAAAAAAAGAACGTTTTTTCGTTTGATCCGCGAATCTGCTCCATAATTGTATTTTCGCCCCATCGCACGTTAGCTAAAGAGTGTTAGATTACGAGGGCACGAGGCTTAATAGGACGTGCCTATCTGTTCCGTACGTTGGAATCTCCATGAGCACTCGCTGCGGAGTGGTCTATCTCAATCGGGGACCTCTGCACTGCTTTGCGGCGGACCTTTTAATACGCTTTTTGCTCGACCTATTTCGCTGGGTATAACTGTT
>JAZHYW010043605.1:0-15237 GCA_037355805.1 Ixodes ricinus | reverse complement strand
ATCACTTCGTTCGGTTACGTATTGCTTTCACTGCTAAATTTAGCAGAGAAATGTTTTTGCTAAATTTAGCTAAAGAAATTGTTCCGCTAAATTTAGAGGGAAAAAAGTGTTCCCTAAATTTGGCGCTAAAATTGTTTCGGCGAAATTTAGCGCGAAAGTTTCTCGTTATATTTAGCGGGAAATTGTTCCGTTACATTTAGCGGCGAAATCTTTACGCTAAATTTAAGGGGAAATTTTCCGCTAAATAGGAGGGCAGGAGGCGAAGAGGAAGGGAAGGTACGGACGGGAAAGAGGGCATACCCTCCCACCTCCTCCTTAAATGCTGCGCTCTAATTCTGAATTACAGAGAATTGTAAACGTCTTTCATTTTTTAAAGCGTTAATCGCCTGAAAGCGTCTCTGACTATCCCCACGCTTGCTCCTTTCCCCACGGCAAATCAACGCATGCGCCCCTGTGATCAATTCGTGCAGGAGGCGTCTGCGCTTTGAAGTACAAACGCTCCACTCGATTTGAGTTGCTCCCTCCTTAATCCTAAGCTCTCTAATAGCGAGTTCGTTTCACGGCACTCGTGTCCACGCGTGCCAACTCGCGGCGTAAAGCGAGTTCGTTTCGGCAGGCACTCCACGAGTGGTTGCACTCTCCGAGTTCGTTTCAGCGGCGGCACCCCACGCGTGCATGCACTCGCTGCACCGAGAAAATCGGGCGTGCGCCGAAATGCAATCCCGTCATGCCTCGCTCCGGCGAGGCTCGGCGAAAGCGGGAGCAGACGACGAGGTTCGTCCGCTACGATCTGTCGCGGAACTGAAAGGGGAAAAAGTAGATTTTCTGATAGAAATCGCGTCCCGCAGGCAACGGAATCAAACGCGAGCTTGAATTGTGAGCGCCTGCTATTTCGTGAAGGAAGCAATTGACATCCCGTGCTTTATTTCCAGGTTTTTAAGTCGCTCTGTTGCCGTGCAGACGCTGAAATATCCCAGTGTGTCAAGAAATGCTCAGAACAAACGCATCAGCGGCTTCCGAGATGTTTATCACCATCTGTGTGCGGGTGAAAAATTGAACATTTGTCGACAAAACTCCTCCAGCAGAAACCCCTGACTGCTCAATAAGCATCAGAGAAAGCTAAACATAGTGACTCTATCCGAGGATTGGGCAACATCATCATGTTTAACATTTACCTACGTCAGCCAACTTGCCCCGTCGTATTTTGTTCGAAAAGCTCTCGTTCTCGAACGTCCTCACCAAAGCTAATATCAGATCCACCTCTAATGACGATCGAAACCGAAAGTCCCACGTAAAGGTTTGCTGGATATTCCAACAGACTAGTTTTAAGCCGTACCCTTTCAGTGGTTCACGCATAATACCATGCTCAAACGGATCAAGCATCTGCTCGGACAGCTTCATCAGTTTTCTTCAGTGTAAACGGTTATAAGAATTGAAAGATCGCAACCAGCTGCTTTGCCAGACAGCTGGGTGCAGGAAATTCTACGCCGTCTGTAACTAGCTCTACGGCAGCCGAGTTGCTTGAAGTCGTCGCAACTATAAACTACAGGTTGCAGCGTTCAACGTTTGTAGATAAACGTTGGTAGTGACTGCACTCTCGCATCCCCACCGATCACTCCGAACAGAAAGGCGCTAGTTTCGGTTTGAGGTCCGGTACCTTTTCTACAACATAGATGGCAGCAGCATCAGTCTTCTGCATTCGGTGCATTTGGCGAGTTTGTTTGAGTCCAGTTCTCCGTGCAACACTCTGCGAGTGCGATACATTCTGGAGAGAACTCGAACGGTGCCAGTGCGTGTGAAACGAACTCGCTATAATTGAACTTATGGAACGCTGCCGCCATCTTCTGGTGGTGGCGCCAATCAGACGTGTGTCGTTTGAGATTGTACACCGCAAGCGGGAAAAACAATCTTTTTCGTTTCACCTTTCATTCGTGTAAGTTCGTTTCTTTTTATTCTTCTTTTCATATGAATGGGCGCTGCATACGCGCATGTCTCCAGTAGTTCGTAGCGGAAAACCTTAAAAATTGATTTGTGTGATATTTTGAAGCAAGTATCGCTCCAACGGGTTGAAATACGACCAGGTTTGAATACGGTCTTCGGCATAAAGCTAAACAAACGGCTGTAGATTGATATATCTGGGATGTTCAAGAGCAGCGTCCTATGTGATTGAAGAGAAGGTTAAAAATTACTTCCTTTGAACCTTTAGGTCCGAAGTATTAGGATTTGCTTTTTTATATCCCTCATCAAGGTGAGACATATAAACTTGGAATGAAAGCAGTCAACAAAATAGTTGTTGGGTTTACGTATCCGAGCAGCGATATGATGCTGGGTAAGATTCTTAAACATCCCATAGATTGTGTTCTCTAATCACAACGCATATGTCAAAAAGAAAACACACAGTACATTCGGAAAAACGGTATTTATTTTTCTGAGGTTATTTTGGAAGAGCTCAATATTCAACAAAAATTATATAAACATTTTCTTATTTTAAGAATGTCTGGAACATTCTTTCATATAGACACTTTACAGCAGCTGTGCACAAACACCGCCATAAGCAACCTGCAGTGTTTTTTTTTATTCCGTTTGCTGCAATTTAACACAACCACAGCAGAATAGGTTATTGCCATTTTAGATTATATCCTTTCCTTCTCTCCGGCATTGACCTTTGTGAAGGCTTGTGAACGCCCACTTCAGTGGCTGGGTATCTCGGTAAGACAAGAGAAGGTCGGCAGTGGCGGCTGTAATCTGGTGCTTGTGTAAACTTTCCATGGGCAATATTATTAAATTTAAATCACACAAGGGTGGACAATCTTATAAATGCTGTAATACCTGCAAAAACATATTAGCGGCATGATTGAATCAGAAGCGTTAGTAACACAGGAGTAATTATGTAAAAATCGTTTTCTTTGATGAAACTTGTCCATCACCTTCTCCGATTGTGAAGTCTTCTCCACTGCTCAACCTAGAAAAAAAAATATTTTTAAAAGATTTCGCAGTGAAAATAAATCACTATTATTAACTAACCCCTATATCTTCTCAGTAATAACGGGTTTTACTTTTTAGATTAACGAAGTATCGTCAATCACTCCAAAAGGTTACTATTTGAAATTAATTTATGAAAAGTGCATGTAAAATTCAGACGGCATAAACAGACATAAAAGAAACACTTGAAAAATTTATATATCTTAAAATAAAACTGATATTTAAAGTATATAGGTAAGACAGTGGTATGTATTTCAATATCAACGTAAAAAAAGATAGCGTCAGTTTTTTTTAAATATTTGATTGTATAGCACACACAGTAGTGTTTGGTATAGTGCAGTAAAGGGCAGCAAATGCGGTGGGTGCACGTGCTCTATTGGCAGAGGGAAGCTGAAACACTTAACATACAACAAAATTAGCAGCGGCCTGAATTCAGTGTTTGCACTGAAATTCGGTAGGATTTAAAGTACACTGGTATTATTTGTGAAAGCAAAATTAAGCAATTTCTATGGGGCGCATGCGTCGAACCTCTTTACCGCCCGTTTTCTTTTAAAGGCGTCGGGACGTCATCGTCGACATCTCCTTGCCGCATGAGAAGCGAGCAAGGGTCACATGACGCCGTTGGTGACCTCAAGTTCTCCTGTTTTCATTCTTTATTTTTGTCCTGCGTTCGGCGGGCAGCAAAGGGCGAACCTACCCCTCCCCCTTTTGTTTTGTCACGTCGCTTCTATTAATATCTTTTAAAAACATTTACCCAGGGAATTTTTAATATGACGACATAAAAACTCGCTCAGGTTTTTGATTTCCAAAGCCGCTCTTTCTTTAAGAAAGCGTGGTAAATCTAAGTGTTTATTTGAAATGCTATATATTCTTGTGTGTCTTAAGAATCTACGTTAACGCAGAGTACAAGAAGTTACTGGTACATAGAGGAGATTAAATGCTCGTTTAATCTCATAGTTTATATTAAAAGTGTAAAGTTTGTCTGGAAACCTCACAGAAAACAGGCCAGGCTTCCTTTTTTGCTTGGTTAAATGAGTAATTATTATTAGTTCATTGAACACAACTCTGCACATACTAATGTACGCAACCCAATATAATACAGGAAACCGCAATGCACGAGCTATCTATCTGAGCGATTTGATGCAAATTGGAGAAGCCACTCTTACCCTTGCACGCGAATTCACACTCCCACTGACTTTCGTATTCATTGAGATTGCCGCCACAGCCGCTGTAAAGAAAGGTCTCGCAGGCTCCACTGGTCACGTTGAAGAACCAGCGATCGAGAAACCCTTTGCAGTATCCTCTCCGGAGTGGGCCTGCACGCAGTGTCGAAGTACGAGGACCCGTCTTCGTTCTCCGGGGGTTCATCTTGTACCGCGTCTATTAAAAGTAAAGAAGATAGCAAAATGTATGCCTCTCACTTTTTCCACATCTTTATGAACGGTTTCTGTTAGACGTAATTTACATCATTTCTTACGCATGACAATCTAGAGTTCTCTACTGGGAAAAGTACTAAATATGTTACAGGGGAGGTATAGTGGCCCTTACTCTTGGACGCTAAAAGGGACACTAAAAGGGTATTTGTGCTCTCCGAGGTTTTTATCTGTACGTGAGAAATGAAAGCGCAACTACCCAGAACATGATTTAAGGCTCAAAATTTGGTTTCTATCCGCCCAAAAACCGCCGATTGAGAACTGGCCGGTCTGGGTCGCACTCACTCTCTACTCCGTGGTCACGGGACGTTTTCTAAGGTTTAGACACAACCACCAAAGCTAATCAAAGTCCTGGGTCATTGAAGGCACACACTCAATACTAAAAATATAAAAAAGAATATTAAACCTATTTTTTGTGGCTTCTGAAAAGCTGCTACTACGTTGATTAAAAAAAAAAAGAAGTTGCACAGAGAACCGAAAGCTTTCTGTGCGTTCACTGCGTAATTCTCAACATGGCGTCGTTTCGCGTATCGTGGGACTTGTGGGCTGGACGACGGGCATAGGACCGCTACTTCAGAACTGTCGTTCGAGGATACCGGCGAATTCTATTTTCCTTTGAAAGAGAAATTTTGAACCGATCAAAAGAATTGGTATTCCTTCGTACGTCATGCCCGACCTCCATAGCCGATTTCCACGAAGATGTCGCCGACCCGCCGACCCTTTCTCGTGGCTTTAGACATCGCTCGCGCAAACGTCAAGCATGAAGTGCGTACTTCGAGTTGAATATGCACGCGTACAATTTCTTTACTTGGTGCGAATATGGCCAATCCGTGGTGCTGCCCGACTTCGAACCGGGAGTACTTTTGCTGGAGGAAATCGGCAGCAAACTTTCCAACCTACAGTCGACCGGCTGCATTACTACAAACGAAACAGTTCCCCCAGCAGCTCAGTGGAAAAATGTCCGCTAGCGGGCCCTGGTTCAATCCCAAACAATTATCACTGAAAGAAGCAAACGTTATGGACGAAACGTCGCTGAACTAAATGGTATGGGATTCCATTTTTGACACCTGCGACTCAATGTAATCACTTCCAACAAAGTGCAAGTAGCATATAAATCGGGTAGCGTCCACTTTCCGAGGTGCCCGTAAATGTTCTACAGGAATTGCAGCCAGCCATTGATCCCGATCCCGTTGATCTTTCGGAAACTTGCGCAGACTCTGCCGCACAATGCCACTTTCGGATGCAGAACATGTGAGGCAGCTCTTCACGCAACATCTTGGGGGTATTTTTTTCGGATCCGATTACGAGAATTCACCACGGGCCAACACTACTCATTTCGAACTCTTCAATGTGCGAGACAATTCCCGTTGATGTCCAGAACAGCAAGTGGAACAAACATAACTGCAAATGAATCGCACGGCAAACAATTCCCGCAACACATGTCGTCTGCTGCGCACGGGCCCCGTGCACAGGTTTCGGTTTTGGTTTCAATATTAATTGAGTAGTCTTCCAACACCATAATAAATCGCCTGACAAATAATTAAGAAAAAGCATTTTGGGGAGTGTCGGTGTCCCTTTCAAGCTGTCCAATAGAGGTGAATATGTGTAAAAACATTCAAGAAACAAATACGAGTGACAAAAATTTAATGCCTCTAGGCTGGTGAAAATCCATGCAGATATCGGCACCCGTGCTATAAATAATACATCGGTGTACTTCATAGAAGCTATGCGCTTGAATACATTTTGCCAGAAAATATTTCAAGTGGAACCTTTAGATGCAAGCCTAAAACAAATGTCTTCTAGTGGTCATCGGACACTCAGTTCTAGCCTTCAAATATATATGGGTGGTTTCATTTGAAATCGAACACGCTTGTCGGGGTGGGTCTTTCGAATTTTCTTGAAAAAAATATAGGTAATTGCCCCATTTCTGGAAAGAACAAAACCGCTTTTCAAGAATGCTTGAACAAATATTTTGCTTCACAATAAGCCTAATATTAGTTAATAAACACTGTTAAGATAGCATTTTTCCCACTTGGTGAAGAAGTACAATTTCCAATTGTTTTTTCTGAAACGAATAATGGATATGCTAAATGCTGTTTTATGCCACCTTAAATGAACGGCACGTGGGAATAAAACAAACATTTAAAACAAAAAGCTCTGAATATTTAAGGTTTTTATTTAGGCTGTATATAACCATGCCGAGGAGCCGTTCCATCCCTCATTTATGTATGATTTTTCTTGCCCCTATATGCTCTTCGTCTTCCTGTTGCTTCTCAGAACGCGTTTATTCCCCAAAATACTTCGCCTTTAGCTCTGGCCAATGTTTTAATTTCACGAAAGCCTGGCAGCTAAAATATTACGCAGAAAAGCGAAAAATTACGTGCCTTTTAATGTCTAGAGCTTTATTTCTATATCCATAACTATCATGCCTTTAATGTGTTTTTTTTTCTTTTTATACTTGGCTATCTAAACACGAGAATACAATTGAGTAAAGCACTAACTTTTGCACGCCTCCTCACAATCTTCGATTGTCCAGAAGTTGTTAGGGTTGCCCATGCAGCCGCCATAGATGAAGGGCAAGCATTGTCCCGACGTCCGGTTGAAGTAAAAACGAGAAATTCGTCCACGGCACAGTCCCTTGTCCGGAGAAAGCTTGCATATTTCATTCCATTGTGCTGCAAGACAAAGAAAGATAAGAAGAAAAAAACCAGTAGCACGAGAGGTGGTGGAGCAGAGTTTCTGCAATTCACCATTTGCATTGTTACTATGGTTACTGACATCTTAAGACACGCAGGGCATGGCAAATCTCTGTCAGGGTTCTCGCTTCATGAGTCGTTTTTCGGAGTTTTTTCAACTAACGCCGGATTCTTATTCGCTGCAGACCAATAATAAGATGCCCCAAACTCGCCACTCCCTGCCTTTCTTAAGGTCCCAGAGGCTACAGTGAACTCAGTCGACACTTTGAAGAAATAAGTCCCTTTAGCTTACCGGCGACAGTTCCAACGAGGAAAAAAACCAGGAGGGCCTTCATGGCGACTCTGAGTATCCAATGTGTTCACCGAGTAAGACCAGGCGCTTTTTGTAGTAGCGATATGCCCCCTGGCTACACCGGTGAACTCTCACGGCTGTTGACGTGCTTTGGAGAGAAGCGCGTCAGCTGCGCTGCGATATCTCACGAAGAACCTTTGTGCGGCTAGTCCTTATCTTGATATCGAGGCACCCATACTGAAATAAATCGATAATGTACTATCATCGACCGCAGATATCGCACTTGGGGTCCGAGTTTGAGCAGCACGAGAGCGAGATCTAACTTGCTCCTCGCGATGGAAGCGAAGATGACGTTCGTTGACGGTCCGTCCGCTCACGCGAGCGAATAACGCGATTCGTCCGCTACGGAGTGCCATGCGCAGATGGAAATATAAATAAGAAAACATTGTACGTTGTCGGCTTACAGTCCGGGAAAAAAGTTCATCGTCTGATAACGTCTAGCAAAAAGGGGAGGTGGACTTATTTCTTCCGTGGAGCAAATGTTTTGCAACAACCTTTAGTCCCCGGTGGGACTAACAGGGACAGGAGCAACTTTTACGCCTCTCCCGTTAGCCCCTCCATGTTAAAACCAGAGGGATAACCTTTGCACACTTGAATTTTGACTCCCGGGACTAAATGTTGCGCCCTTGCACTTAGACCGCTCAAACTAAATGTCGCACCTTTGCACTTAGAACGCTGGGACTAAAAGTTAATACTTTACATTTGGTACAAAGGAGCAAAATTTTTAATCCTTGCTTTTAGTCCTCTTGCACTAAAAGTTGTGCCCCAGAAATCGCGCCTCACAGGAGAAAGGCCCTCGCGCAGACGTACTGGTTGCCCAGTATGCTGCAATCTAAACAAAACGTTGCAGTTAAAATATAAATATAGGCGTATTGCCTCCCGGGTATACTTTACATTCAAAGATGACAAACGTTGAATTTTCTAAGCGGCAGAATGTACGGTAAGGCCGAATTCCGACGGCTGCGCTTGTGTCGACGATGACTTACACACTGCGACGTCGGTGCAAAGCGATCGTGGTCCAATCGCCCTTTCTTGGGGCACCGACAGCTTCTTGCCTGTTCGCGAGAGATTTGAAAAATTAGTTACACTGGTAGTGGGATATAGCTAATCGCTCGACAAACGTATAACACATAACACACTTATAATAACGAAACAAGCAGACTGCTTAAGTACTGCAACGGTTCACATAAAACGTATACCTATTGGCAGCGGATCGGCACAATGTTAGAGAGGTTTAGTACACCGTACGATGCGGAATAGAAATTAGCGGTCACGTGCTCATTCTATGCTTTAAAGTGACGGCACAAGCTCGTGATAGCAACGCGCAAGTCAAATGTATAATCGACATAAGCTTCTCTTATGGTCAAGCGGCACCTGCCAGGGTTTGCAAAATAAAAAATGAATTATTATTAGAAATGACGTTTCATTCGCATTTTATGAGGTAACCAGATGCAATTGAGTATCACGTTATTGGTACTACATAACAGAAGTCAGAGCCCATGGTGCCAAAAAGAACAGAGGATTGCGCGCGCTTTGTCAGCTCGAAACGCTTTCAAACTGAGAACATTTTGTCTAGCAGCAGGGAATGGATACAAGTAAACAGAAGCACTTCGACATACCTTTATCGAGTTGACTGACGTGTGACTTCAGAGACAGATCACGGGCAGTGCTGCAGCACTCAGGAATAGAAATCTGGTCCCGCAATCCCGCTTAGAGATCAAAATGGCGACCAAACGCAATTCGGAACGGCCAGATGAGAGACGACCCAGCTCGTTCCCCTCACATGCACGGCGGTTGAGTGACGTGCGTGGCACGTGATACCAAGAGGCAACTGGTCACAGACTCTTTATTTCCGAGCAAACGCACTCCTTTTTGTTGCTTTTTTAAATTGTTTTTCCAACGTTGTCTGGATACTTCCCTTGAATGTGCTTTCTGAGTGGAACGTGGTATGCATCAAACGTTTCGTCGCGGATTTTGAGTTCGGCATATGACTACCCAGAAAGGTTGGCAACGGGGAGACGCAGAGACGAGTCTCGAGTTGTTCTCAATAACTCAGTTTTAGCAATTGAGGTGGCCATTTACTGTGACAGCGAGATTCCGAAGTTCTAAGCGCGTCTTCTAAAAACACTTGAAGCTCTTTGATTCAAAAAAAAGTGTTAGTGTGCAGATATATTACGTTTGGATAAATAACCATGTTCGCACGAGAGCAGATTACGTCAATGGGCCTTGTGAAATGTCAACACATCATTGTTGACGAGATAGTTGGATGAATGCAAGTTAACACAATCGTTAAATTCGCATCCACACACCGCGCGAAGGTCAGTACACCATGTAATGTCTGAATGACCGTTGCACATTAAAGAAATTTGGAGTTTTGTCGGAATTCGGTCAACACTTTTAGCCGTACCGGGCTGAGTCACGCCGATCCCCAAGACGAACGAAATATTAGCCCTCTTCCTGTCAAGCATTCCGTTTCCCTTCGGGTATTTAAACATACGGATGCAGCCTGTCTTAGAAGGACTACCGGCAGCGTTTGCTCGAGCACGCCTCTTGGATAGTCCCGGTCGAGGAAGTTAGTCATCAGCTTTTGCGCACAGTACCTAGCTCAAACAAGATGGTCTCTTCGGGGTACAAATGAGAGTACAGTGGACCGAATGCTGACGTTAGTCCTTGGAGACCATCTTTTTTTCTTAGAGAGTACGAACCGCGCGCCGCGGCGAAGTGTGATCGGCCGAAAGCTAAAATACTAGACCTTTCACAAAATCCCCAAAGACCGTGCTCAAACTCCTGTACGCTCCTTCTTGCCCCCACAGCATTTATGCCGTGTCACTGAAGCGAGCGATAGAGAAACATATTCCTGCAGTTGCTTTATTGGTTTATTACGCGTTGGTTTATTACGCGCAAACTTTGGTGCCACGTGAAATCAGCAGCCGAGAATGCTCTCGCTCTCACGTGAGCCATATTGGACCTCTAAAGCGTAAGTCAAAAGTTATTTTCACGAGTGTTGCTATTACTTGTACATTTCGTCAGCGAAGTAACATATGACATGTGACACTTGCCAGTACGCAATGTTACTATAGATCCACTCAGTTGCGGAACTGTCCATAGACGCTGCTTCCATTCGCGGTGGGGCCCACTTCTCCCCCAAAGGTCCGTCTTTCATTCGAAGCGCCAGGGCTTTGTAGATGGCTGTTAGGGAAACCCCATAGACTGGACGGTTTTTAAAGCACAGCGTCTAGATTGACGCTCCACCGAAGCCGCTCCAAAGAAAACGGTTTTGAAGCAAAGCCTCTGGACGGCGCTTCAAACGACGGGTGGCGACCTTGAGAAGGTGAGGGGGTTCGCTCTTTCTGCAGGAGTTCCGCAACTGAGCTGATCGATAGTTACTGGCAGAATGAGAACGGCAGGGCGTCTCTTTTGGGTGTCCGGCTTCCAGGACGCGCATGTAGCCTTCCGCTGTGCAGTAGTGTGTGTGCACGATCAGGCCTCACGAGACGCTGGTCTATTATAAAAAGTAAAAAGCTCCCTCTAGAAGCGAATCCACTGAAGGATTTTCTGTCGTTATAATCCTATCGATGACTATAGTAACGTTACCAACACAAAATTAGCTTACGTGCTACGCGAGGAATCAAAATTAATTAAAAACCGAGCGTGTCGGTAAGGTTTATTTTTTACACACGGAAGAGTAAACAAATAGGACGCACGACAGAACATGACATATTTCAACTAGCAAAGACAAGAACGGAACAGAACCGCGCTCCCAGAAATATTGCGCAACAATATTTCCTCACCTTCACTCTCACTGTCGAAAACAGAAGTCGAATTTCTTACACCCGAATTTTCCAGACTGCTTCACACAACGTCGTCATACTGTATTTTTCAGGCTTTTAATTTCAATTTTTCAATCACAAAAGTTATGTATCTTAGTTTTATATCATTTTCCCGTCTGATATTTTCCTTTCCTTTAACTTTTTTTTATTCTTCTCGTTCCAAGATGTGCCGACGCCTTTGGGGAGCGGGTCTGTTTCATTCTTGCAGTTGTTAGTCAAAATATGTCATGCTCTGTGATTCGTCCTATTTGTTTATTCTTGCGTGCGTAACAAAATGAATTAATGTTTTCGTCGGCTTAATCAAGATCAAATATAACTTATGTTGTTTTAGCTAAGTATGACTTACAAATTATTACGTGAATACATACCCCGGAAACATATTTTATTTAATTTCTTGGGCATGCAGGAAACAAAAACAATCATACTATGGATAACGACGGGGGCAATATATTTACGCTCAACTTTTAGAATCGAATTCTTTCACTGACTTTTACAGCTTTAAAGTATAAACCGTTTAACCAGAGGGGATTATGAACAGCGACAATGCAACATACGTTACGGGCAGAACCATGATATTCCTAAATATCTACGACTAAGTGCATTATATCTTTATACGCGGTATTCAACTTGAAAATAAAAATGGAACTACTGACTGAACTAGTATAAATCGTTTACAAGAGCTTAAAACGTACAAATTATTATATACAAATGAAACACCTTTTCGCGTAAGATGTACGCGGCATATTACACTTCATGGGCTTCGACGCCAGTGCCATTTATTTTCCTATCAAGAATCAGTTGTCCTCTGGCTGGTGTTGTACATAATTGAGAAACTAAGGTATCCACATATGTTTAAGACACCATACGGTAAATTCAATGTTATTTTGACATGGAGCATTCTTCTACGCATGGTTCGCTATTCGTGCACACATTAAATCAATATTTTTAGTTGAACGTAGGAAAGCGTTCTCACGATACGACCAATAGTGTGCTTAGACAAATGTTGTGTGAATGCTCATATAATTTCAAATTTTATGTCCTTTTACAGTTCAATGTTTTACTTAAGACAAAACAGTATTGGTGTAAAGATATGGCTCGAGGCACTACATTCAAGGACTGGAAAAAACACACACATGAACATAAGCTGTAAAAAACAGTGCATGACTGAAAATTAAATATTTCAGGAGTAGATGGAGAAGCAGTCTTTCATAGGCTTGGTCTGTCTGAACTTTTTGCAAATTACTAAAAGCGAAATAGAAAAAACAACTCTCAGAAACATATTTAAATGAAGCAGGAAAACCCGTGGCGTGGTCCGTAATCGCAAGTCCTCAGTGGTTTTTTATAATTCCTCAGTCATATCTTCTTGAGTTGGTGTCAACTTCTATCTTGGGGCAGTCGTGTTTGGGCCAACTGTGAAGTGGGTGTCGGAAATCTTTTTTTTGTTCTTTTGGTCTGAAGAAGCTGTTACATTTGAAAGGCGTCACTCCGTTTGAGCAGAGATAGCAGAACGATACGTTGCGTGATGATAGAATGACAATTCTGCACTTTTTTATCTGTCTTTGGGGACAATCTTCTGCAAACCTGGATAGGCGTTCGCTGATTTTGCAGCGTTTCTCTGTAACACATAAAATAATGCTGTCCAAGCTGATATAGAGTCACTGCCAGCCTAAGCATCGCAGGAGTCAAGGCGAGTTCTGAACAGCTTAATATCGTTCCTAAAGACATAGGATTGCCGCGTTGGTTGATAAGGAGAGATATAAGAACAAATTACGAAGCAAGTGGCCTGAACAGAATAAGCCACAGCCTTTAATTCTGAAGGGGACACTAACACCCTCCAAAATATATATATACATATTTTTTTCCTGCCAGAAAGTTTATTATGGTGTCAGGTGACTACCAATGAATATTTTGTTGCTGAGCTACGTATATTTTTAATGAAGTAAAAGGAACTCAACTGCTCGAAACGGAAACCGAAACATGAGCACTGAAGTTCATGGCCGGAAGCCACGTGGCTGCACCCGACCGCGTTTTTTTTCCCCGCTTTTCGGCATGTGGTGCAGACGAGAACGACGACGAATTCGCCTTTACCCTCTGTCGTACGATTCTTTCGCACTTATATCCCTTGAGCTCGATGTTCTACGCTTGAAGATGGATTGGCCGGGACCACGAAGGACAGTTTCCAAGTAGAGGCCTCACGTCCATCGCAATGTCGGTCCGTCATGCGCTGCCATCGCGTTGTCCGGCCCGCGGTACGTCACCGTATTAAAAAAGGCGCGTATTTGTACTTTATGTGATCTGTGCAACATTTGTTTTTCGATAAACGTATTTGAAACTTTTTGGATGACACCAAGTGGGGTTAATATTCCTGTTCCATTTTAATACTGAACGTGTGCCTTAGATGACCCATGACTTTGAATATATTTGGCACACGTAGATTGAACGCCACGTGGCCATTGGATGGAGAGTAAGCACAATCGAAACCGGTCAATTTTACCCGCTCTTTTAGGGAGCAAAGAAAACAAATTTCGAGCCGCAAATTGTGTTCTGCGGTGGTTGAGCTCTTGGAGGTCAAGTTCAAATAAAAATCTCCACGAGTATGAATACACTGTTAGTGTCCCTTTAGGCTGTCAATGACTATGTATTAACTTACGGCTATGAGGCCGTGTTTTCGGAGCTTATTTTTTTGTAAAACTCGAAATGTATTTTTTGAGAGTTTATTTTATGCTGCAAATTCGGGGTTTTCCTAATTCCTAATTCTCTGAAATTAAAATTTTCATTGTACTCTGTTTTATTTTTTTACATAAATAAATTACATCCGGACAAAAAACGTACACTAACTTCGTAAAAGCGGATAACCGGTATCGAAATGTATTTCTGCAGCTCCATATATCATTGGCGCCCGTACGATTGGCAGTACTAATTCTGTGCCACGACAAATCTTGAAAACCAGTATTACTTCAGTAACCGTCGGTACTTTGAACCAGCCAAATTCTTTTGCGTATAAAAAATTCAGCTGCCCTTCTGATCTACAGGTTTACACTGTTATAAATCCCGATCTACAGGTTTACACTGTTAGAAAAACACAGTCCCTCCTCCCTTTAAGAAAGCACACATAGTATGGTCCAAACTGGAATCTGGAACAGTACCTTTTGTCGGGGAACATGGTATAGCTAGAAATACATTGGCCCATATCGTTCGCAGCAAACCTTGAAGAGGTAAACGGGAAACTTTGTTTTGTCAATAGTCCAAAATAAGAACTAATAAAAAAAAAGCGAATTGGCGTTTTCCAGGGACCACTTGCCCTCTGCTCCGAATAACTCTATTTGTAAAATACTCTTTTGTCTTCTTATTTTACCATCTTGTCTTCGAAATTTGGAGTTTTTCGAATGAATCCGAATTGTCGAAACGTTTACCGGCGAGTGTTTTTCGAATTTACCGACTGTATTCGAATATTACAGAGACTTATGATACACTGGATGCGGCACGTCTCGGAGTTCATATTGTCGCTCCTCAATGTATTATATTGGGGAGTTAATTCATTAGCACGCGAAAAAAATGAATCATGAAGCAAAACACGTGGAGACAATGGGCCACACCCTATGCTCCTGAAGTGGCCAGTGATTGTACTATGTTGGAACTTGTGTATGTGGGATTCCTACACTCTTAGTTTGGTTCCACCTGCGTTGCAGTTAAACTAACGTTCCACATACTTATTTCCGCATGACACCTACGGGTCATGCGGATCAGACTGGTCATTCTACTTATCCTGCTGCATTTTCGCACCATTATGTTCCAGCTAAACGCTCAGGAAAGTGCATTTTCTTTGTCCTCTTTACTTTTTGTCGCGTTCAAGTTAAAACCCACTGGCGGAAAATCCGCGCAGTCCGAGCAAAAACGAAAGGAATAAACCAAGAAGAAAAGAATGCGGGCAGCGATCAGAGGCG